>OMKK01044458.1:2219-18426 GCA_900302305.1 Polymixia japonica
TATTTGATTTTGTGTTATTTAAAATGGTATTTATTAATAAATTATTTAAAATGTCATTTATTTAGTTTGCATATTTTGTATGTCTGTGTTTTTATTTTCAGGGTGAGGCAGAGATCAACTGTTGGTCGTCGACGGAAACGCCAAGTTTATCGTGTCAAGTTGGATACCCGGTTTTAGAGCAGGATGAAGAGGTGAATACCTGTTTGTTTGTTTGTCTGTCCTTCTATGAAATATGATAAGCTATTTTATTAGTATTTATCAACCAGCTCCTATTATTATCGTTATTAATATTATCATTACTCCAGGTGACATTTGTCATGAACTTCGAACTGAACTTGAACTTGAGACCGTTGCAGCGCGACACTGCCGTCACCTTCAACGCCCTGAGGTAGGAAGGAAGGGAGAGAGAGAGAGCGGGGGATGTATATGACAGTAGACTACATTCTAAATATATAATAGTAATTATACATAATATTTAATATTTTTCAGTGACAGTAGTGAAGTAAACCCGTCTGACAATGAGGTGGCGCTAAAGGTTCCTCTGATCTACGACTCGGAGCTCTCCATCTCCAGGTGACTTTTACTGTTATCTCCCGTTGTGTCATTCATACCAGAAGCGCAAATTCTGGCTGTTCACACCAGAATGGTTGATACCATTGATACCTTGTACCATGAAAGATCCACCACTTGACGTCTCACTCCACTCGACTATGAAACTACGAACTGCCAACCACTTGAGGGTCATGTGTTTCGAGCAACAGCGGTGTTGTGAACTAAATACAATGGGAGGGAGGAGGGGGAGTGCGACATCTAGTGGCTGAATGTTGTCAATTGCACCTTTATTGGCGCTGCACCAGGTTACTTAAATTAATGTTTGATATCATATAAGCCAAGTAGAAGTCTTAGATCTGCAGAAGCTGGCCTTCTTTGATTTGAAGAGGCTTCATTTTATTTTGATGTACTCAGACTTTGGAATGCACACTTCCTCTGGAAATACTTCTAGACTTAACATATTTTTTCACAATATTTCACATATTTTTTCATGCATGTTTTCAGATGAATGTATATATGTCAACTCTTCTCTATTTTAAGTACTTATTCTATACCCCTTGTTTTATAGTCTTATAATCAATTTGTTACATTGTGTGTGTGTGTGTGTGTGTGTGTGTGTGTGTGTGTGTGTGTGTATAGAGAGTCCAGTCTAAACTTTGTGGTCATTGATGGTAATGCGAGGAGGGACGTGGAGTCTCTGGACGACATCGGACCTGAGTTTAACTTTATTATCAAGGTACACACACACCACACACACACACCACACACACCACAATTATAGCTAATATATTCAACATATAAGAAACTCTGACTCCACAGTGTGAAACAGTGTTTAATAAATCAGTGTTTAGATCTTTTCTGAGGTCGTAAGATGAAATTATTACTATGTCCGTCTCTCTGTCCATCTCTGTTTCTCTCTGTCTCTCTCCCTGTCTCTCTCTGTCCCTCTCTGTTTGTCTCTCTCTCTAGGTCTCTACTGGTAATTTTCCCGTCTCTCTCTCCATTCTCTCCATCTTCCTCCCAACAGCAACTCCCGGTGGGAATCCTCTCCTCTTCCTCTCCGCATTTAAAACAGAACCGGTAGGTTTAAATATACACTACAATTCCCACAATCCCATGCTGTAAATATGCGACTACACTACAACTCCCATAATCCTCAGGACACTGTTGGTGGGGTACTTGGATTGTTTGAAACGTTGTCTCCATGTTTACTTTCAGAGCGGCGATGTCACCTGTGATGCCACAATTGGCCAGCGCCCAAACTTCGCCTCTTTCAGAAAAGAGAATCTCCTGAACACAAAACAACTTGTGAGTGGCAGTGTTGCTGTTGTTACAACACCAAAAAACAAAGGAAAAGTCGGATTAAATCCTTAAACAGAAGTCCGGAGCTACCAGAGGTTCGCCCCCTGCTCCACCAAAGGAGATGCCAGGCATGCACACACACGATGGCCCGGAGAAATGTGGCCTCTGCATTTAACCCGTCCTAGCTGTCCTTTCCTCCAGGGGGCAGCCAGGAGCAGGAGCAGCCCGGGAACCAGTTCCACTTGTACCACTTGTTCCACATCTTGGTCAGTTAGTCAGTCAGGGACAGGATAGTGTTCTGCATGATTTTAGTTGGGGGTCCATGTTGGAGGAGTGACCATGTGAGCACGGGGAGAACATGCAAACTCCACACAGAAAGGCAGGGACATAACCCACCTGAGCACGGTGCCAACAGCGCCCCAGGTGGGAATCGAACCCAGGACCTTCTTGCTGTGAGCCACATCTGGCTCTCCGCCTACATCTGACACTGTAACCACACCCCCTACAACAGACACTGTAACGACACCCCCAAAACCTGACACTGTAACCATATTAACATACTAGCCTGTTAGCTGAGTAAATGTAGTCTCTCTCTCCACCAATAGGACTGTGATACAGCATCCTGCGAGCCAATCAGATGCGTCCTGAAGAACATGGCACTGAAGAGCGATTTCTACGTCAACGTCACGACTCGGATCTGGAATGGAACGTTTGCCGAGGTGAGAAAAATTCCCTGAAAGCTTACTACTGCTACTGCTACTACTACTGCTACTACTACTACTGCTACTACTGCTACTACTGCTACTACTACTACTACTACTACTACTGCTACTACTAACTACTACTACTGCTACTACTACTACTGTACTACTACTACTACTACTACTACTACTACTACTACTGTAAGGTCTCTCATGACCAAGGCCTTCTGGCTGCTTATAAAGCCAGGCTGAAAACTAAGAGAGACACTTTTACTGTCGTTGTTCTCACTCTCTGAACCGTCTCCTTTCGATATTAAAAACACAGTCAGTTGCTGGTTTCAAGAATCTTTTAAAGCTTACTTGTATCGGAAGCAGTTTACTTAGAAACACGTGTTTCTGTGCTGTTTGTGTTATTATATCTGTTTAGGATTTCTGTTTTAACTGTTTATTTATTTAATCTCTTCATTATTTATATCTTTTGCATATTTTATATATTATTATACAGCACCTTGTAACATTTGTATGTTTTGTATTGTCTATTTTTTCTATTGTATGATGTATAATATAGTGTATAATATTGATATTAAATAAATTGATATGATCATAATGATTAATTAGATTATGTTTTGTGTTGTAGGCATCATTCCAGGCTCTAACTCTGACCGTCAAGGCCGAGATAAAAACGGATGTTCCCGATCTATTGATTGTCACTCATCCCCAGCTAACGGTGAGAGTTACAACCGCTAATGAGCTAGTAGTACTAGCACTATAGTTAATTAGCTGGTCATAGTTGTAGTACTAGTCTTACCTGGTCGTAGTACTACTTTAATTAGCTAGTAGTCGTAGAAGAACTACTATGCTGTCCTCTTTATGATGACATGTTCAGCTTTTGAGACTTCTGTAAAAGAAAGTCCATTCTTGCAGATGTTCTTGATCCACTGTTGTCATGTGGGTGTGTGTAGTACTGAGCAATATGAAGGAGGTGGGCAACAGCCTTTTTGAGAGACCTCCAGTCAGAGAAACGCTCAAACCGTTCTGTAAGTTCCGTAGTACTACTGTTAATTAGTATAATCACAAAATTATCACAATCCAAAGTATTCCTGTGTGTTAGGCTACTGCAGGTTGGAGTAGTAGTAGAAGTAGTAGCACTAGTAGTAGTAATAATGTTGTGGGGTGTATCTCTAGGTGGGCGTGTCCATCAGTAAACCAGGAGCGAAGGGAGAGGTGCCAGTGGGTGTGATCGCGGGCAGCATCCTGGGCGGCCTGCTCCTATTGGCTGTGCTGGTCGCCACTCTGTGGAAGGTAGGCCGGGTTGGGAGGCTTGAGTGTTCAATGCATTTTTAATAAGAGTTTAATATGACATTTTCAATAAATCCTTAATATGACAAAGATACAATTCAGTGTAACATGATAGAATTACAGGTAAATATACATCCTACACGTCCCCATGTAGCTATCGCACACAAAAAGGAGCCAAGATAACACTGAAATCGAATGTAAACACGAACCAACAAAACATCTCAACATACTACTGAAACTTTTGGAGAATACTTTTGTGATTTATATATACATACATATATAATACACAAATCTACATACGTTTATAGTCAAGAAGCTGACACATTTTTTTATGTCGTGAATAAGATTTTAAAATAAAAGTAAATAAGATTAGGGGGCGGCATGGCTCAGGAGGTGGAGCGGGTCGTCTAGTCATCGCAAGGTTCCTGGTTCGATCCCCGGCTCCTCCAGAGAGGGTGTTGTTGAAGTGTCCTTGAGCAAGACACTTAACCTCTAACCGCTCCTGATGAGCAGGTTGGCACCTTGCATGGCAGCCTCTGCTATCAGTGTATGAATGTGTGTGTGAATGTGAGGCAGGTGTTGTAAAGCGCTTTGAGTGGTCGGTAGACTAGAAAAGCTCTATATAAATGCAAATTCCTTTTGCCAGATTAATCATAACTATTTGTGTTTTTCTCTCTTCTAGTTGGGTTTCTTCAAACGAAAGTACCGACCGCTGGAGAAGGAGGGAGGAGAAGAGGGAGAAGAGGGAGAGATGGAAATGCTTCAGTCCAGTCCGGAGTGATATATGGATGGAGGCATGACGTAAATTGGCAAAATTCAGGACATCTGCAAGTTTGCATTAAAACGTCTCATTTTACATCAACCCAAAATTTTGATGCTAGTATGGATGAGAAATCCAGCTAATTTCATAATTGAAAATGAATGTGAAAATAATTCTAGACCAATCAGAATAAAGTTTGACGATTGGACTTATTACCCAAGATGCACCATGAACCGTCAACATTTCAAAGACCTTTGAAGGCCTCAAGTTACGAGAAAACAATTTACGATGTTTTAAGACTTTTGCCTCGACTTGCAGATGCCTTGTAAGTGACCATGTTCAGGTGGAAAACCACCTAACAGCCGCCGTTAGGTTGTCGTTGACTTCGAAATGTCTCAAAATCTGGAAGTCATCCTAGAACCTTACAGGCATCAATAAGAAGGTAAGCTGCTTTGCTTTGGAATCATGGGAGTAGAACAGGGAAAGCTTTGGTTAGCGGGCTGACACATGATGAGTAATGCAGTACAATATTAATATTGAGACTTTCAAGAATTCCACAAAGCTCAAAAAACATTTCAAAATTATTTATTTTTCTGCTCCTTTTGCAAAGCTGGAGCACGATTGGTCGACA
This sequence comes from Polymixia japonica, assembly GCA_900302305.1. Classification (NCBI taxonomy): domain Eukaryota; kingdom Metazoa; phylum Chordata; class Actinopteri; order Polymixiiformes; family Polymixiidae; genus Polymixia; species Polymixia japonica. Next base: position 7,465 of record OMKK01044458.1, read on the forward strand.
GACTGACTAAGAGCATTTCATTGACTAGGAGACCAGAATATTTTGTTTGTAAAAGTCTTATTTCTGCAGGGAAAAGGGCTTTGGGTTAAGCAGGTTATGCTTTGATTACAGGGAAATATGTCAAGATGGCGTAATCATGTCCATCTTAAAGGATAAATCTGGCCATTTTCCACCTGGACTTCATTTTCCTATCTTCCTGATCGTAGTGATTTGGCTCTGACTGAAATCTCATCAATTGCGTCATTATAGTGGCACTTATGGTCTCAGTTGCCTGGGATCGCTCGTCTCCAACACAATCCTGCCGGGCAGTCGGACAGTCCAAAAACAATCCCAAAATATGTCGATTTCAAAACGGTGACACTCATCCTGCAGTGATACATGTCTGTAAATAGATGCTATGACAAATATCTCAAGATATGCCTGTCTCATACAGTTTGATGCTGTCTTAGTCATTCTCCAGGTGCATCCAGCAAAATGAAACGAGGTGAAAAAATGGCCGGATTTATCCTTTAATGAATCATTTAGTCTCATTTAGCCTTAAAATCATTGTTTTCATCAAAGGATTTGTCCTTTGTTTTTATACTTTATGAAGATCCTTCATTAACACAGTTTTAGGAATTGCTCCACGAGTGTCTAGAACCTGCTCCAACACTCGATTTGCACTTTATCTCGAGTCACGGACAAATGTAATTTGTTTGAAGGAAAAGTACGATTTCAAGACGAAATGAGATTGTGGATAAAATGGCACTTAGGTATTTCTATGGATGAACACTGGAAAGGTTTTGACTACTGTTATGACTAATATATTATATAAAATTATTTAGCAGTTACATTCCTGATAGTAGATTGAATTTATAAAGTGATCAATGACACAACATTAAACGAAGACAGTATTTTCACAGATATTCAACAACTGTAAGGTACTTGATTTTTTTTTTTATGTAGCCAAGTCACCACGGTAACAGGCTCCTCCCACAGTGCCACTCTGAGAAAGATCTAGAAAGAGAGAAACTTATGAGTTTGGAGGTCAGGGGAGGCACTTTAAAAAACAAACATACCAGGGGCTTCATTTATGAAAATGTTATGGAACGAACACAACATTTTCTAAATGGAGCCGAGTTTTATTTCTAAAAAGGGACCTGATTGTTTAACACTATAACTGCCATATTTAATTGACCTCTTAGAACAACCATGAGGTCATCTTTACCCTGCACCACAATTACAAACTAGGGCTGTCACTTCAGTCACTTCAAGCTCGAGCCAATTTCAAATGCACGCAATTCGTTCGAATTAATTTGAACGTGGCGACACCCCCCTGGTTAAATGAATGTCAATGTTATTTCTTTATTTTATTTTATTGTTATTTTCATTATTTTGAAAATGTCAAATCACAGACAACAGGAGAGAATTCCGATAGCTTTGAACTAAACATGTAGCAAACAATTTAAAACATAGAACTGACAGACAAGCCGAACGGCCCGACTTAATTCCTAATATTATTATCCAGAAACACAAGTCTATCAACTTGATCTGGATGAAGTCCGGCTCTCTTTTTATTTACAATATTACCTGCCGACGAGAACATCCGGTCCAGCAGGTCAAGCTGATAGTGAATTGTTAGAGCGCCCTGTGCTGGATCACAAGGTGAACTACTTCAAACGCTCTGCTGCGCTTATAGACGCTACATGTTGAATTACAACAGGTCATTACAGTTACAATATTACTTTTTTTCCCCACATTCGTACGAATGTTCGAATTTCGAATAAAAACTGACAGCCCTATTACAAACGGCACTAATTGTACAAACAAGGCTAATATAAACAGCCAAGAGGTCATGTAGGTACAAAGGATTATAACTTCTTAATCTTTTTAACTCTAAAACCTTATAAACATCTAAGATTATGGATAACACTTTTAGGAAAAGTCAGGCACACAGAACTACAAGTGTCTGACCTGTTGTGGTTCTTGTGTTAAACTACGCCTGTTCTAAGTCCCTTCCATCCATAAATTGCAAATCAACGCTAATGTGCCAGGTTTTATAAAATGGCTTTGTTGAGTGAGTTCTGAAAAGACATTATTCCATAATAGTTCTATGAATGAGGCCCTGGCTATGAAACATTACTCCATAATAGTCAGACACTGGTGAACAATACTGAATTGTTTTGCACTTATGGGGTGGGAACTATTACTGTTTTGGGAATTAAGTATAAATGTGTTACTATGCTGTCAATACTCTGGTTTCATATATTTTCTGTGGTGTTAAAATATGCTCATGTTGAATTATAATTAAATAAAATAATTTTTTAAACTGGGAATTATGGGTGTCTTTATAATTGACTGAACTTTTTAAAGTATTGGGACAGTGAACAAAAGTTGGTCTTTTTAAAGTCTAAGATTACCTGTCATGGATTTTAATGAGACTTTGTATTCAACGTGGATTCAGTTCTGCTCCAGTCACACTCCTTGTTTTGTTTCCAACAGGCCTCATGTGTCTCGTAGACCTCCTGAGAACACACACACACACACACACACACACACACACACACACACAAAACGCTAAGTTGTCTGCAACCAATGGGTTAGCTCCACGACTGTAACATCATGCTATCAAGTCAGCTCATGCCAATCGATTGGCCACAGATTTTACTACATTTCCTACAAATATTTTCACCCATTGCATCATGGGTGAAATACTACTACTATATTACTAGTATTACTAGTACTACTACAATTTAAAACTCAAATACGAAATGTTTCAGAGTAGTTTCTTGGGACTATGACGTAATTCACTAAAACTTATCGCAATTCAACAATGCTTGTAATTCATAATTCATATTAATATTCATATCAGACCTTCTTCCAGATGGGAACTGTTGCTTTAAGAGAGTCAATGGTGTATTGAACAGCCTGCAGGGCGTCATGGCGATGAGGAGAGGAGATCGCTATGGCGACGCTGGCCTCGCCCACTGGGACTACGCTGGGTACATAAGTAGTACTTATTAGTATTTGTAATACTCATTAGTACTTATTAGTTCTCAGTAACTGGTACTTTCGACTCTATAATTCCCAGTAAATAACTTAATTGACGTTTTGTCCAGTGTGAACAAGGAGTTTAAGCTACATGTTGGCTCAGAGAACTGTGTGAAGAGTCTTGAACTCAGTATTGAGAAATGCTTATAACCAATTGTAAAAAATGTAATGTGTGTGTATATATATATATATATTAATGTATGTGTATACATGTGATTCAGTGATAAAACGTATCCCCAGCAGTGATAAAAATGAATGACCAGAGGGAGTGCTTCTGGTCAGACTGAATTAAATAAATACATTTCCTCTGTCTGACAGTAGATGGCGCAACTAGCTATTTCAAAAAGATGTTACGGATCATCCCAAGTGGAACGGATCAGTCTGCATGTAACAGTTCGATGACGGTGACGTTTTGAATGACACGATTAATCCAGTTTCATAGTTTGTCCCTACTGGTGAAAGCTGTGTGTGAGCTATCCTGGACCAAGATGGAGAGATATGAAACACGCCCATGTCCTGGGCAACAAAGAACCACTAAGTAAATATATTGGCTGCGCTCACACTGAATGTTACTAATTTGTCGTTTATATATATATAAAAAATTCTTACCCCAGGCGGTGGTGTATACAGATGTGCCTGACAGTTGGCCAGCGGGCTCTGATGTCACGGCAGATCTTGCTGAGCTCTGATTGGGCCATGACCTCGTATGCCTCATACTCTAGGCGAATCACCTTCCTCCCCTCAAATGTGTTTCTGGTCATACCTGAATATATATATATATATATATATATATATATTGTGTATATAATGTATATTTATTATAATATATAAATGTATATTTATGCCACATGTTTATATGTATATTTAAGTTTGTATGTATGTCATGTAAAAAATATGATGGAAAAATACAAATGTTCAACTGTTTCACAACCTTCTTTAAGGGCCGGTAAATCAAGGTCTCCGATGTTTTGAAATGTTTTCTATCTGTATATCAATATCTTCAGCTGCTTGAGAAAGTCTCGTATGTCCTGTAAGGTATTGACCCTCTGAAGGTCAGCCCACTAGGGAATAGGAGCTGGCCTTGTGGAGATACCTTTGTGAAAACCAGTTTGTACCAGTTTGCATGTGACTTGTTTGCCTGCCTGTATAAGCGTGGTGTTTTGGCTGTCTGAAGCCAATCAACCTTGTACTGTGCCTAGTGCTTGTTTGATTCTTTTCTACTAGTAAAAAGCCTTGTAAAGACTCCAGTGATTTCTGTCATTCTTGGTAAATAATTTTACTCTAACAATATCCATTATATTTAATATATATCTATAAATATACACCAGTCTCCGTGTTTAAAGGTCCATAAAATATAAATATTTGTATACTTATAAACATGGAGACTTGTGAATATTAAAGGTATAATGTGTAATACTTCTATGTTACTAGATTAAAATGATCTCCAGAGTACTGTGGTGACGCACATTGGCAGCAACGACACTTCTCACTGTGAGTCTGAAACTTTAAAGAAACATTTTAAAATGTCTGTTGGTTTGTTATTGTAGTTCACCTCACCAATGCTAGAGTGTCAATCTTACTGATAGCACCTTTAATATTTTAATTACTGTATAGTAAATATGTTTATACCTATAAACATAGATACGGCTCCACAGCACGGACTGTTGACAGCGTCGACCACCTCCTCAACCGAGAGCTGATCTGTGGTCAGTTTGATCACATCCCTCCTTTCCTTCTCCTCCTCTTCATCTCTCCTCTCCTCCTGTGCTCCCTCCATCACTGGAAGACAATTATTAATTTAGTTTGGATTATTTGAATTTGATAGTCTAGTTTAACAGCTGTTCAATAAACAAGAGGAGGTTGTGTATTTATGAAATTATATATATTACATATATATATATATATACTAGGGGTGTGTACATAACGGTTTGGTGCATGCATACACTGTGATGATTCGTTTGTCTATTTTAGCCAATTTCTTTGGCTTCAAATGTAAAATATGGTGATATCAAAATAAACTGCAATGTGATCTGATTTCTGAAATTAATTAAATTAATTCCAAATTTCCCTTCTCTTGTCCCCAAAAATAATAGTTAAATACCAAATATGTAAAGCCGTAGGAGTCCGAATATAAAATAGTTGTGAAACAAACATTCAGTTCGTGGGACAAATCGGCAATATTAGTTTACTTGTTATTCTCAGTCTGCGATGAAGTTAATTCCCAATCCATCAACGTGACTGACAGGGTTGGAAAAGTCTATTTTTATCCGTTATTATATTGTTTTCATGTTTACTGATGTTATATCATGACAGTACAGCTCTTGTATTTTCTCTTGTATCAGCCTTTTCATAATGAAAATTATTACATTTAATTATGACATGAATCAAACTGTTCGCTTTACGGTCACAACTATGCAACACAAGATGAAAGTTCTACCTAGAGAATATGAAACAATCATCAACCAGAAAAAAACAGTGTGAAGATATATGTGCAGGCAATTCAGTTTAAACAAACAATTGATTAAATAATTTGAAAGTGAAAAGTTTGAAAATCATTGAACATGGATAACACGGATAACTGGGGCGGGGTCAGAGTTCATAGTGTATTTTCACGACAGGTCAGCAGCCGTAAGTCTGTTTTACGTAGTTGCTGAGCAACCACGTCCTGTTTTTTGCTTTTAATTCATTTTATGTAATTTCGTCAACAAGACATTATTAAATCTCATTTCTCTGTAGTGTCCTGGTGGCTCCTGGTTAACGCGCATGTCCTGTAAATACAATGTCGTCAGTTTGAGTCCAGCAGCAGAACCTTCTTTTGATCTGATGGTAAAATGATGGTAGGAGACATATAAAAGAAGATCTGCTGCAGGACTCAAACCGTGAAGGTTGAGCTTATGTTCTTTAACCAGGAGCCACCGAGACAACTGGAAGTTTATGTTTAATAATATCTTATTAACAGACTTAGTCATGTTAGTATCAGTGATCAGTCGCTGCTCAGATGTCAGGAAAAAGTCAGGTAGTGTCTCTTCATCCAGCAGCTGCTGACGCCTCACTGGTAACTACTGGCAACTGGTGGCACATTTTATTTTTTAATATTATTTTTTGGGTTGTGGGGATGGTTTTATGCGTTTGTTATATGGACAGCGTAGATAAATCATGGTAGGTGACATTACAAAAACACTTCTGCAACAGGCCTTGAACCACAGATGTTGTGCATACGGGGTACATGTGTTAACCAGGAGCTACTGGGACATCCTGTCTGCAGATATTTAATAATGTCTTGTTAACATGACTTAGGAAAATGGGGGTAGGCAATATTCAAAGAAAAGTCTGCTACTGGACTTGAACCGTGGACCTTGTACAGTATGTGTGCTACCCAGGAGCTACCAGGACACTCTGACGAGTTTGCTGGCTAAATCATTTATCTTTAAGAGTTTGTTCTTATGACTGTAAACATGGAATAAAAACAGTTGAAGCACTGTTGAAGGAAATTGTGTTCTTTGCATAATCAACATAACCTAAATCAATCTACATAACCTATATGTAATCAAGTTGGTCAAGGTTATATGAGGTCATGACTACAAAGGAAGTACATTCTTGCTTTTGAACAGAGAAGAGTGTTCTGTTATCTCTGGCTTTCACATACCAGACAGTAAGGGAAACTAGTAATGTTGCAGGGTAGAGGGAAGGAGTGTTTCTTCTGTACCATGCAGGATTCATTGTACCACACTCAAGGTTCCCACGTTCATGAAATTCCTGGAAAAGTTATGACATATGAAAAAAAACTGTTTTCCAGGCCTGAAAATGGTTTGGATTAACAGAATGTTTTGGAAAAGTTTTGAACATACACTGTTTTTGGCTGTTGTTTAAAGGGTAACTACTCATCTGCACTGGATCTGTTGTGTGTGTGTGTGTGTCTGTAACTGTATGTGTTTATGTTGCTGTGCCAAATGTCCCCAACTTTCAAATTTAGGTAATGAAAGCGTCAATAGAAAGTACTTGCAGATATTTATGTGTGTGTGTGTGTGTGTGTGTGTGTGAGAGAGTAGGACTATGCCTCAATACAGGAAGTACATAGCTAAGAACACCTAACATAATAAACACAGAACAGACCCATACAATGTAAAACTGCATTTAAAAAATAGATTTATTTTGTAAAATGAGGAGCTGTTTTCCAATCGTCCTCCCTCTCATAAAGCAAATATTACATTTAATTCAAAAATAAATCAAAATAGTCAACCGCCAAAATACATCTGAGAAATTCAGTTGTGCATCTAAAAAGCCATATGCTAGAAAACAACAAACAAAAACCAACACCAAACACGTTATTGGTGACGATTTATAAGGCAGGTTATGTGTGCGTGGTGTATTCGTTCGGGAATATATTGAATGCTTTAGAAGGTGCTCTCAAAATAAAACAGAACTATGTTGTCGGTATACGTTGTCGGGGTAGTAATAAAATCATCTCACCAGGAAATACATGGTTCAGATGATACAAGATCAATAACATACCCAGAGTGCACTGGGCTGGAGTTTCCTAGTCAGCTTGTAGTTTCTCAGTTTCCAAACTATATGTTTGTCAATATATCAATGTTGTATTGCTTCGTTTTTGTTTTGCTAAGTTCACTGAATCAAGTTCCATTTATGGCACCAAAGTACTGAACCTAGAACCTGTAAAATTGACGGGCTCGTCTTACTTGCACCATTCTGAGCTCCGAAATCAATTAGAGGGAATGTTTACTGGGAGGAAGTAAAATAATAACCACAAAATGGCAGCAAATAGGAGCTTTGACGTTAGATATGAACCTGTTTCTCTCACTGGCAGCGTGGTTAACATGGCAGAACGATAACACTTTAACAGACCACATCCTCTTTATTGAATGATGAAGATTAGGTAATAATCATTTTTTTCCAAACAGATATGTAATGTTTAGGAATAAAACTGTGATTTTCACCGTAGTGCTAACATGTACGGTTGTCATGGTGACATGTACGGTCGTCATGGCACTGAGAAGTCATGGTGGCTGTCCTCCTGAGCAGAATTCCATCAATACTGGTTTCAGTGGAGAGTTTCTCTACGCCGTTTCAGAAACCAGCGGTCCGACTTGTAACGTCACGTCAGGGTAATCACTGCACAGTACATACACTTCAATATGATCTCCTTTAAAACAGCTCCCAGTGGTCAACAGTAGTAGACTGTGGTTGTACTGGGCAGCTCCCAGTGGTCAACAGCAGAAGACTGTGGTTGTACTGGGCAGCTCCCAGTGGTCAACAGTAGTAGACTGTGGTTCAAGGCAGCTCTTAGGTATAAAAGTGTGAAACTATGAGTGTGATGTAAACTGGTAATGGAAAACAGCACACATGCTGAGAATAACCCTCTCCCATGGATACATACAGGTTTTAAAGTAATGAACTGGTACTTGTTAATGTCTTATAAAGCTCACATTCAGGTCAAGTAAATGTGTTATTAATGTAAAATTCTTATTTAGTGATCTCAGTATTAATCATCATATTGCTTGTCCCCCTCCAGGGAGGTCAGAGGTCAGGGGTCAAGGTCAGCAGAAAGCCGTGAGAGATTTAATGCCTTGCTCCAGGGCGTGCTCCCAGCTTACTACTGCCACACTGTGGCCCACTGACTAACCTACAAGTATTACTGCTGGTTTCAGGTCTTTACTTTGACGTAGAAAAGCGTCTCTCTGTCTCCTGCCACCTTCGTGTCTGTAAAACGAACCTGACTACAGCTGCTTTCAACGAAATCCACGAGAGAAACAGCTCAGATCATGTTTCCATGGGAAGTTTCCATGTATTGTTCCTCCTCCGTCGAGCCATTATAACTCAATATAATAATAACCAACTATATATATAGTTATATAACTCACCAATAATACTTTCACAGCTTTTCTTCCATATAATAAATGTTTTGTCATGATGTCATCCGCTCCGGTAGTGTTGGGATGGGATTGTACTTTTACTAAACCACTGACTTTTAAACATTTTTGTTCAGGTGCAAGTAAGCAAGCTGGATTGGGTAGATGTTGGTTCGAATCCCTGGACAGGCCGACACAACCTAAAGGAGTTGATCAGTAGCCAACATTAAAGTACTGGTTGTACTGGGCAGCTCCCAGCTGTGTGTGTGTGTGTGTCCTCCATGCGTCTGTATTTACTGGTGCAATAAACAGGTTCTTGGTCAAATAACGGCTGAATATGTTCATGACAAAGATGCTTAAACCTGAAAAATGCTTGACTCCAAAAAAAACAAAAAAAAACTACAAATCCATTTTGATACCTTCTATATCACATAAACTTCTGTGCAACATTTGAAGAGCTCAAAATCTCAGATGAAAAATTTAACCAACTTGAGTTTTACAAAATCTAAAAAACAACGTTTGAGTTGTCTATGGGGAATCCTGTTAAAATTCTTTGGAGTATCATTCCGTGAAAATTCTGTTGTAATCAGTAGTCAAACTGCTAAAAGTGCTATAATCTTGAAGTATAAACAGTAATGCAGTAGTTGTTACAGAATAGTTAAGTATAGTGAGATATAATAATATAAATGGTAATAGTTTCACAAAGCACTTGGGGACGTTAGCATGACTGCACACTACAGTCATTCCTGGTGAAAATGACTTATACAGGAGTAACGGTTGTGTGATGCTCTTGCTGTGATAGAATGAAAACCTCGTACCTCCGGTGTGTGTTTTATAGTTATATTTGTCTTGTATGTGAGGCTACATGGTCTGTCCGAGTGTCGCGACCGTGGGACCGCCAGCGTAACTTATACATGGAGTCGAGGTGGAAATATGACTTTATATCATTTCACTTAGTTTAGGAGATACAAGGTTTTCTTCAGCCAGGAGCATTCTGGGAAACCTGGCCCAGTTGGGAGCAACTGACAAATGGGAGCCAACAGGCACTTTACAGTTCCTCTCTAGTAAAAATAAACCTTCCTTGAGGTTCCTTGAGGAACCTCCATGTTAGAGAAGCACTGTCAGAATTCGTGGATCCTTTCTGAAGAGGTTCTTCAAGGAACCGTCTGGGTTAAGCTATGGTTGCAGTGTAACACAAACCCCTAATGGTTCCTCGAAGCCCCTATGCCTTTGAGCGCGCAGGAGGAAGGCCTTGGCAGCAGTGTATACGAAGTCGTCCAGACAGCGTGGTAACGAGGTGAGCTGTCTGAACACAGGTACGGAACATTCCTCAGGTTGAGTCACATACAGAAACAGACATAAATAGAACGAGGCACATTAAAAGGCTTTTACTTCAATGTTCAAGGCTGTCGTCTGCATAGATGTTTCACTGTGAGCAGAGTGACCGGGCTGACAGTCAAGCCCCCTCTTCCTTCATGTAAAACTCCCGACGTCTTCATCTCAGAACATCACCGGAGTTGAGGCGTTTTTAGGGAGCGAATCGTCTCTTCTTCATTTAGTATTACATGTCCCTTGTTGCACCTGTAGCAGCGTTTCTTATTACATCACAGTGATGTCACAGTGGTGGAGCGGACCGAAGGTATCGAAGGTAACGGGCAGGGGGCGGGGCTCGTCGGCTCCGGCGGAAGGCTCTCGGCCAATTGGGCCAGCTGGTCCTCCCCCTGCCTTATGAGGTCATCCAGGTGGCGCTGGCGAATCAGAAGCGAGGGTTTGGTGGCGACGAAGCGCTGGTAGTCGCGGAGCTGTGCTGTGGTGAGGTAGCCTGATAGGATGGCCTGGACCACGCGCTGACGCCGGTCCAAATTCTCCTTCAACTCCCGGGCGTCCTCAGTTTGACTGAGGAGCTGAGAGCGCTTCTGGTAGAGAGAGTCCTGCAGACAGAGAGAGAGAGAGAGAGAGAGAGAGAGATAGAGAGAGAGAGACGGGGGGAGAGAGAGAGAGGGGGGAAGGGGAGAGGGGAGGGGGGGAGAGGGAAGGGGAGGGAGAGAGAGAGAGAGAAAAGGGA
>OMKK01044464.1:0-12711 GCA_900302305.1 Polymixia japonica
GGATGCATAACTAGTATACCAGAGGTCTGTTCCATAAAGCTAGATTACCAAATTAGCCAGGTTTATTTTGATATATCTTAAACTCAGTTACTATGGCAACTTATACTTGGAAATTGGGCCTACAAGGGATCCTTTTTTCCTAGTGCAATTAACTTAATTAACAAACTCCTCTGTGATTGATGTACATTGAATCACAAAACTCAAACTCAATTGTACATTGATGTGATTTTCCTGCCTTGGACGAACAATAAAGTTTTATTCTATTCTATTCTAACTAACCTGCTCCGGGGCAGGCTAACTATCAGGCTAACTATCAGACTAACTATCAGGCTAACTATCAGGCTAACTATCATGCTAACTGTCAGGCTAACTGTCAGACTATCAGACTAACTATCAGGCTAACTGTCAGGCTAACTGTCAGGCTAACTGTCAGACTAACTATCAGGCTAACTGTCAGGCTAACTGTCAGACTATCAGACTAACTATCAGGCTAACTGTCAGGCTAACTATCAGACTAACTATCAGGCTAACTGTCAGGCTAACTGTCAGACTAACTGTCAGGCTAACTGTCAGACTAACTATCAGACTAACTATCAGGCTAACTGTCAGACTAACTATCAGACTAACTATCAGGCTAACTGTCAGACTAACTGTCAGACTAACTGTCAGACTAACTGTCAGACTAACTATCAGACTAACTATCAGGCTAACTGTCAGACTAACTGTCAGGCTAACTATCAGACTAACTGTCAGGCTAACTATCAGACTAACTATCAGCTAACTGTCAGACTAACTATCAGGCTAACTGTCAGACTAACTATCAGGCTAACTGTCAGACTAACTGTCAGGCTAACTATCAGACTAACTATCAGACTAACTATCAGGCTAACTATCAGGCTAACTGTCAGACTAACTGTCAGGCTAAGACTAAATTGATGCTTAACCAGAGTTCCTGTAACACTGATCTGATGGGAAAGCCACGACTTTACTAACTTTCCAGCATCCTGTATATTTAGTCACTTGGTTGCCAGGTATGCATTCAACCAATCCGTCATTTTTTGCAATTCTTTCTCTCTCACCTTTGTTCGTGATTATGTTTTAATTCTTTGTATTTTTCCAGTAATAAGCACTGCTCTCATTATGCTTGAAAGCAGATAACACAGGCATGATTGTGTCACATGTTGGACCTGCTTAACATAGTGTGCTGATCAGGACTGCTGGAACCTGGTTGGAATTAGTCTGATCAGTGATCTTGACCTTTCTGGAACTGCTTCAGCCCGATTGACTTTTGATTTTGGAAATTAATCTCCGCTTTTGTTAGTGCTCTTTATGGATCACTCCTCTGGTTTGTCTGACCTTGAAACTAGTATAGGTTTACCCACAATGCTGTGTGACATTGTGGTAAAATTAACCAGTCAGAACTTAACAGTAGTCTTTGTGAACATATTGTGTTTAAAATGTCAAAACTCAGTTTTTGGAATGTTGACAAAGTTAATAGAAGAATCAAAAACACGAGTTCTATTTCTGTGTTCCTGAACTGACATCCTGTCCTTTAAACACACAATTCAACATAGTTTTAGTTTTATTCTCAACATAATGGCAGAATAAAGGAACCTTTTTCCATATCAGGTCAAATTACAGCTTTGAAATCATTTGTTTTAAATATACTATGCACAAAAACTGTACAAGAGTCTTACAGTCTGACTGATAGAGTCCATTTCTAGTTTCCCTTAAAGGATGAAAGTCCAAGGGTTTGATGTTTTCGTTTACAGTGAGAAGTGAATTCAGCAGCTGAAGCTAAACCGTTACAGAACTAACTAGACACTGACAGGATGATATCTACAGAACCAGAAGGTGCTATGTAGTGCATTGTGTTCTCTGCTGATCGAGTAGCCAACATTTGGCACTTAACTCAGTTCTCTGGGTCTCCTCTCTGGTCTCACAACACAAACAGACTTAGCATCATGTCTCAACCCTCCATTTACACGTTTAAACAAACTATCTTTATATTGTGCGAGGGAGAGACTGCTGGTCAGAACAGTGCAGATAGAGGGAGACCGTCCGTCAGTCTGCTTTACTGTTGGGCAGCTTCCTTTTCATTTCTCTGTTCCTTCTTCTTCTTCACGACTTGTCTCAATCCCTCCTGGATCTGCTCCACGGCCTCTCCATCTCCTGCAGCCTGGGCCAGAGACAGAGCCTCTCGATACAGCCCAACAGACTGCTCCAGCTCACCTAGAAGAGGGTTGATAAAAACAGTTTAAGGTTTTCTTATTCCTAAAGCAGCATGCTGCTCTGGTCTGTGTTCCACCAGGAGTGGCCAGGCTAAACAGGAAACACATCCTAGCTCAGTACACACCACTTCCTCCTGACTTATACACTCCCTGCAATCCAGAGAACCAAATCTAAACAGCTAGATAGTTCTGTTCTCATAATGTTAGTCATGTTGACTTTTATATATCAGCCTGTCTGCTGTAAATGGACTGTTAACTGATAACATTTGAAATACTAACAGGTAACAAGACAGAGCGTGAGAGAGAGTGGTTACTTTAGAGCAGTGCAGAAGAACTCTTAACTCCGGTCCTGATTCAGCAGTGGTTATAATGAGCTTTTATTAAGATTTACATGACACACACAAGCTCTCTCTGAACCTCTCTGCTCAAGGACTGCGAAGCAGATAGTTTTATACTATGAAAAACAAAGATAACAATAGCATCAAAGACATCGAACGCTTTAGAGTAACACTTCTGCCCTGGCTTCAGCTAATTAACTACCTGGGGTACATAAGACCATGTAAGGCCTCAACCCAAAGCCTTCTGTATGGAGCACCTCGTCTCTGAAGCATATTCTTGATAAACAATAGGACTGATCATCAAAAGATAACGTTGAGTTGTAAATTATTTAAACACGTTAACCTGGGATCCTTGACTAAGAAACTAAGTGTGGTATAGATATATTCAATGCACACAATGATTAATACATATAAAATATAAAATGAACAGGAAAATAGTAAATACTATATTTAATTCTACAGCGGTCCTACCTTGGTGCAGAAGGATCCCTGCCATGTTTCCCAGCAGTACGTGTTGGTCAGGGTGGTCCGAGGCCCGGCCCAGTTCCACGGCTCTCTGGACCAGTGGCAGAGCCTCAGCATGACGCCCCTGCAGATCCAAGATGGTGGCCAGGTCGCTCATCAGTACCAGAGTCTAACAGGAAATAAGCACAAGGAAATCTCAATACACCCTGACACAAAATGTCTACTTTACATTTTAGGTCCAGACAGGGTTCTCATACCCTACTGAACATCACATTTAGGGACTTCTTAATGACTTTCAAGACCCAATTCCCTCAAATTCAAGGAGTAATTCAGTAGCATAATATTACGAGTCTCCTTGGCCCACTGCTATTTTCAGAAATATTCATGACTGGGGCGGGACTACAGAGCATCCTGCTCTTCTATCCAATCAGCACTGGTGATCATAAAAATGCCTTGAGAACCTTGAAAAGCCTTGGGAAAATATTCACTTATCAGTTTCCATACATCTAAGTGACAGACAGAGCTCTGGTCTCCCTGGTCTGGGTACCTGAGGGTGGGATTCTCCCTGCTCCTCCCTGCAGATCAGCAGGGCTCTCTGGTAGTCCTGGGTGGCCTGTGTCAGGTGGCTGCTGGAGGCTCTGTAACGAGCCCGCGAGTCCAAACACAGACCCAGGAGCAGCCGGGTCTCCTTCCTCAGCTCCTCTGGCGGAAAACAAATCGTTCAGACAAACAGAAGAACTCAAGTCAATCAGATTCATGTGTGTGAATTAAAACTGTTGGTTGTGAGTAAGGGTTACCATGAAGGCTTGGTCAGTTAGCATTACCTACACTGCAGAGCAGCAGTTCCCCAACTGACCTCTGCTCTATAGTGTAGCTAATGCTAACTGACCTCTGCACCATAGTGTAGCTAATGCTAACTGACCCCTGCTGTGGAGCTGTGTGTTAATTACCTGACTGCTCCTCTGCTGGGAGCTCCTTCTGTTTTTCCAACTTGGCCTCCAGGGATTCAGTACAGAAACGGTAGCCATGCTCTGCCAACTCCACCCTCAGGAAGCATAGACATTAAATTAGATTAACTTTATTTATCCTCATGGGAAATAACTAGGTAATCCTCATTAGGGTAATGACTAGGTAATGATATTTAATATTTCCTTGGAACCACCAGCCTGGAAATGAATTACGTGGTTGTATTCTATTAGTAATAGTAGAGACATCCATGTGTCTACTTACTTATTCTGGCCAGCATATATAGTGGCAAGTTTCAGAGAGATTTCAATGACTCCGTTGTCATCCTTTAAACAAAGCCAGGAGAAAGTGCAGTTAAAATGGAGGCAGATTCCATTCTCCTTTAACAGATTAGACCAACAAAAAACACACACACACACACACACACACACACCAACCTGCGGTGTTCCTTCAGAGAGAATGAAGCTCATCGCTGCTTTGAAGAGTTTCTCTGCCTGAAGAGAGAAGAGGTCAGGGGTCACTGATGTCCCTTGTGAACCCTCATCACTAGTTTCAGACCATGCTCTACAGTGTAGCTATGCTAACTCACTACTGCAGATCACATTCTGTTTCATACTCACATTGTCTAGCTGGCCCATGACGTAGGCCAGGTTGGCCATCTGCAGACACCAGAGACATGAGCAAGAGACATGTTCAGGTTAGCCGGTAACAGCAATGATTAGCTCTTAGTTTGTTTATTATTATCTTGGTTGCTTTACCAGGCTGTAGGTGTAGATGATGGCCTTGGTGTTGTGAGTCTGGTGGGCCAGAACTACAGCCTGATGGAGGAGTCCTGAGGCGGCATGGAGCTGCCCCCGATACATGCTGAGCTGGAAACAAGACAGACGGGCTACAGACACTGATGCTAACATACAGATCAGGCCGTCTCACCTGGTCAACGTCACACAATGCAACACATCCAGGGAGGGAGAAGAGTTAGTAAAAGCCAAATGACGTATTGGTTTGACATATTTTGCATAAAACAGGACATGGAGGCGGGACTTAATGCAGAGAGGGACTTGATTTGATTGACTTGTAAAAGACTTGACGAGTTCAAAAGTGGGCAAAGGTGATGGAAAGTCAAACTGGTTAGTCTTCACTCGGTAGTTGAGGACCACTCACCTCCTCCATCACCTCCACCTCCTCAAACCTGCTAATGGAGCAGGTGTAGGAGAAGAAAGTGAAAGTTATTTTGTCCCTGGCTTCAGGCCATATATGTTTGAGTCTTTGGCAGGAGAGAGAAATGACAGTCAGCATGGCAGTGCTGCATCAACTCAAACTCTGCCTGATAAAAATAATACATTATATTAATGTAACCTATTTGTTGTATCTTGTTCCATCTAATATAGATTTAATTCCCTGCAAATGCTATTTTGATTCAACATTGTTACGTTTTAAACAAATGTTATTTTAAAGAAAATGAGCTAACGTCCAGAGTTGAGTTTCTCAGCTAGCTATCTGGATGAACCTTTGTATTCACACTCGACTCGTGTTAATTGCATTTCATTGCTCTGTTGTTTCCATCAAGGGAGACAGGCCTGTTTGTGACACAGAAGCAGGCAGCTACACCAGGGTGACTTGGTCTCACCGTTAGATGTTGCCAAGTAATCAAGACCTTGAGTAATGTCATTTTACAACCCTGATGTTCCAGCGCTACAAACACCTGCAGTGATGTGGCCTGCAGAGAGAAGAACCTACTAATGGTGACTAGATGATGTCAGGAGTCTAATGATGTGCACAACTCTCATTTAATTCCCCTTTATTTACTCTCTCTGAAGGCTTATCTTCAGTAAATTACTATTATTAGTAGTTTTGTAGCAGGGGCAGCATTACCTTAGCTTTCTTGAGCAGTAAAATAAGATCATCCTCTTTCTTCTGGGCTTCATCCCGTGGGTCTTCTTCAGTAGTGCTAAACAAGGAGAAGGCTGCGGAATTAAGTACAGTATTAAACCCATGTCCTAAAAATTAAGGTTTCCAAACTATTGGTGGCTTCAAGTCCAATACCACCTTCTGTCAATGTCAGAGTGTTTCTATGTATTTACATTCACAGTAATACTGAAGTCCTCCTACCCATCACAGCCCATGTTGTCCTGGAGAAACACTGAACTCATCCTACCCATCACAACCCATGTTGTCCTGGAGAAACACTGAACTCCTCCTACCCATCACAGCCCATGTTGTCCTGGAGAAACACTGAACTCCTCCTACCCATCACAGCCCATGTTGTCCTGGAGAAACACTGAACTCCTCCTACCCATCACAGCCCATGTTGTCCTGGAGAAACACTGAACTCCTCCTACCCATCACAGCCCATGTTGTCCTGGAGAAACACTGAACTCCTCCTACCCATCACAGCCCATGTTGTCCTGGAGAAACACTGAACTCCTCCTACCCATCACAACCCATGTTGTCCTGGAGAAACACTGACCTCCTCCTACCCATCACAGCCCATGTTGTCCTGGAGAAACACTGAACTCCTCCTACCCATCACAGCCCATGTTGTCCTGGAGAAACACTGAACTCCTCCTACCCATCACAGCCCATGTTGTCCTGGAGAAACACTGAAGTCCTCCTACCCATCACAGCCCATGTTGTCCTGGAGAAACACTGAAGTCCTCCTACCCATCACAGCCCATGCTGTCCTGGTCCAGGGAGCTCCTCTGCTTCCTGCATCCTGGTACTTTTCGCTGCTGGTTGAAGACGCAGCTCGCTGCCGAGGCTCCACATTCAGGCATCTAATCTGCTGGTTTTGTTCACAATAGAAGCCATTGACTGATATATTCCGTATGGTTTCCGAAGTTATATGCTTGAAGAGACGTGTCTTGTCCAGAAGAGCTCGGCAGGTAGAGGACAGCGCCATTTTGAAATGAAATGAAAGTCACGTGGTGTTTTGACGTTGTGCGTCCGCTACAAAATAAAAGTATCAAAATAAAAGCTACCTGTGCGTCTGTCCTCCTCCGTTATGTTTCTGTTGTGGGACAGAAGGTGAGGCTCATGTAGTCTTACTGCCAATGTAGCCAAACTGTCTTGTGATCCATTGCACTTTCATAAATACAACTCCCATGTCTTAAAGTGAAGTCTAAAAGTTGAGGCAACTCCGTAGAAAAAGAACTTCAGAGGGTCAATAATCAGCAGTACTCGTTTTATCCTTTTTACTTATATATATATATATATATATATATATATCTCCATCCATGTAAACAGGACTGTTGAAAATAACCAGAGTTAATGAGTTTTTGAAATGTAACTTTATGGAACAGATTGTTTCAGAATACAGTCTACATCCACAGGTGAAATCATTATCACTCATCAGTTCATTCAGTGAGTTTATTCAAGAGTGCAAATGTCCATTTGGTTTCATGAGTCCAACTCTATAGCTTAAGGTTTTACGACAACAAAAAAATACTAATGTAGATCAATTTTTTCTGTCTCCCGGCATGTAATTTATCCCCCCTCGTTCACAGACTCTGATTTATTCTATAAACCATCAGCATACAGTCAGGATTAAGTGTCAGACCTCCATGCCTCATTAATGCTCAGGCTCTGTCCTTTAGGTGATGGTAGAAACCCCTGCTGGAGATCCAGGGGCCGGGGGTAATTTGCCAAGCAAACTAACTGGATAATCCAGGTTTAATATCAGTTAGCCTGATGATACAGGTTAAGTTGCTATAGTAACAGATGCTTCTGAACAAGTCTGCTTGGGTCCGATCTTAAAGGATAATTATGGACATTTTTGACATGGACCTCATTTCCCTATCTTTTCAGATCATCTGATCGGCTCGTTGTAGTGTACTTACCGTCCAAGTTAACTTGGATTGCTAGTCTCCAATACAGTCTCTTGGGGCAATCTGCAACTCCAAACAATCCCAAAATCACCCAAAGCATCACAACACATGATTAAAAACATTTTGCAAGACATGCCTGTCTTGTTCAGATTTGATGATAGGTTGGTTGGTGCCAACTTCCTTGTTTTGGTAACTTCCTTGTTTACTATTAGCTGGCTGCTGGTGTTCATGCACAGCTTTATTGTGATGAAGGTTTACACACATTTCTAAGCGCTGTTATGGCTGAATATTTGCCAGATTTTGAGCACGTGGAGGGATGAGCGTAACCGTTTTAAAAAGGACATGTTTTGGGTGATTCTGGGATTGGTTTTTGGAGTTGGGGACTGTATTGGAGACTAGCGACAGTTTTGGTCAGAGCCGATCGGTGTGATCAGAAAAAATAGGGAAATGAGGTCCAGATTGAAAATGCCCGTTATTATCTTTAATACCAACTTTGATGTGCTGCCTTCAGTCTGAACTTACTAACATCAAATAGGCCTGGGCAATAATTCAGTATCATCATTCATCATCTTTCAGTGGAATTATATCATGATGATATTGTGATATCGCTATACACAATTCTGTTGTCTACATTGATAACAAGTTAATTTCATTTTAAAACTGGCAAAATGAGATATAAACATTTCAAAGATTATTTGAAAATGTCAGAATTTCGTGAGACATCACGCATAACATCACCATGCAATTCAATGTGATGAACTTGATTATTTAACGTGTGATTTTGCATACATAAGCCATATCGTGATATATATCAATTTTGAAAAAAATAACAAGTATTGTAACATGAGTATTGCGATAATCATCAACTCATTAATTTCAGCTCTATTGCCCAGACCTGTTAGGACCTGTTAGGACCTGCGAGGACCTGCGAGGACCTGCGAGGACCTGCGAGGACCAGTGTTGGTTTAGTAGTGTGGAGCGTTACTACCAGTTCCCATGCAGCTCTCTTTGGTCAACATTGTATCTTACAGGTGGTCTGTGACTTGGAGTCATTTGACTGGCTGATGGTCTACAAACCTCTTCAGGTGGTATCTCAGGACTCCTTTGGTCTTGAAGGTCTTCCCACAGCCGCAGACGTGAGGCCTCTCTCCGGTGTGGTTCAGCTGGTGTGTTCGGAGCAGTGAGCTGCTCAGGAAAAACTCCCCGCAGGTGAAGCAGTAGTGGTTCTTCTCTCCGGTGTGTTTGGCCCTCTGGTGGCTCAGCAGCGAGCCGGACGTTATAAAACTCATCCCGCAGTCCTGACAGTGGAACGGCCTCTCCCCTGTGTGGATCCTCTCGTGGGCTCTCCAGGAGTTGTGGTAGGAGAAGGTTTTGTCGCAGTAGGAGCAGCTGTACAGCTTCTCTTTGGTGTGGCTGAGTCGGTGCACCTTCAGGTAGTGAGCGATGGTGAAACTCTTCCCGCAGTCGTCGCAGGTGAAGGGCTTCTTGCCGATGTGGAACAGTTTGATGTGGGATCGGAGGTGAGACGACTGGGTGAACCTCTTCCCGCAGGTGATGCAGAGGAAGGGACGCTCTCCGGTGTGGGTCACCTGGTGGGCCTTCAGGTGGGGTGACTGGGTAAACCGCTTCCCACAATCCTGGCATTTGTAGGGCTTGAGTCCCAGGTGGGTTCGATTATGTAACTTCAGACCCTGCAGGCTGGCAAAACACTTGCCACACTGGCCACAGTGATAAGGTTTCTCCTCTTCGTGGGTTTTTTCGTGGCAACGAAGCCCGCTCAGCAGTTTAAATGCCTTGCCACACTGAGAACACTTATGGGGCTTCTTGTTTGAATGAGTAGCCTGGTGAAGTTTTAAACTCTGAGGGTTCGCAAAGGATTTATCACACTTTGAGCAAGGAAGAAGCTTCTGATTGCTGTGGGTGTTCCGGTGGAAATTAAACCCTTGGTAGGAGACAAACATCTTGTCACAGACTTTGCAGTGGTAACACTTCTCTCCCTTGTGTGCGTCTAGATGCTTTGTCAGGTCGTCCTGGTGGCTGAACCCATCTCCACAGAACCAGCACTTGAAGGGTTTGGTACCGGAGTGAGTCCGGTGGTGGGTTTTCCAGTCTCTCTTCAGAGCGAAGGTCTTGTCACAGTAGGAGCACTGGTACGGCTCCTTCCTGTCATGGATCTGCTGGTGGAGGACGAGGCTCAGCAGAGTCGGGTACGTCTTCCCACATCTCCAGCACTGGTTGGGCTGCTGTCCTCTGTGTGTCCGCTGGTGTGCTTCCAGGTGGGATAACTTATAGAATCCTCTCCCACATTCAGGGCAGTAGGTCATCTTCCTGCCTGCTGTCTGCGGATGGCGACTGGCTCCTGTTTTAATGGAGCAGAGCTGGGGGTGATCGGCTGCATAGAGGAGGTCAAAGGTCAGAGGTCAGTTGAAGAAGTAGAAGGAGAACAGTATGACTGCATCCCACAGAGAACCTGTGGCTCTGATACCCACACAGCAAGGGAAAAGAGTGCAGCCAGTCCAGAATGAACTTCAGTCACAACACAATCACACAGACAATGCTTTGATTCAAAACGTTCATCAAAATTTAAAGGGATACCATGACACTTTGGCAAATACACATTTTGGCAGTCTTACCCTGAGTCAGACAAGAAGATTGATGCCATTTTCATCTCTGTATATCCAGGTAAAAGTTGGGTTAATTTGCTCCGGACTCAACTTTTTACTTGACATATAGGAGATGAAAATGGTATCAATCTGCTCGTCTGACTCGAGGTAAGAATAAGAAAATGTGTATTTGCCAAAATATCAGAGTATCCCTTTAAAGATAACAATTTTAATCTTTATTACTTTAATCACAATGCTTCAATGTATCGATCCAAGTTGGATCTTTGTCAGGCTCCGGTCTTAAACCTCCTCTTAAAATAAACCTCAAACTGACACCACAAAGTTAGTTTACAGACAAATTCCTCCCCTCAGATTTCTTACCAAGAGATATAGTGTCCCGCCCCCCAAGCCACACCCTGCAGTCCATCAGTTTGACTGACAGCTTCCTGAGGACAGGGTAGGGCTGGATTTCTACATCACAGTCAGGCTCTGTTTTGATCTGAATATTGTTGAACTCTTCAGCTGTGCCCTGGAAATACAAACAAGTTTTTGTTTATAAATGGAGATTATGATCTATGAAGTAATACAAAACTGTAGAATGTTAAAGGTACATGAAATCATAGACCAACAGACAAAAGGTCTTTTGTTTCGTCAGCTTTGGAAGATAATTTTTATTTGCTATATTTGTACATTTCACACCACTTGGCTTATATTCATTATATTTTAATTTCATTAATAGTCCTCATTTTGCACAGCTCTTAACAATAACAACCATGATGCATATTGGACTGATGTATGTACATTGATTCACATATCCTTTTATACTTGAGTCATATTTTCTTTTTATTTAGTAAGGTGCTTTATCTTTTATCTTCTACACTCTTTATACCTGATGATTCTCTGCTGCTGCAGCAATGCAATTTCCCCAAGGGGATTAATACATTTATATCTTATCTTATCTGAATTGATTGTCTATTCTAGTCATTCAGAGGTAAATGCTGGTAAGTAAGATTAAGTGAAATGCGACCTTCTGTTAGACTAGTTTAAACAGATCAGCAGATCAGATTAGAGTATATTATAGTATATTAGACTAATATATGAAGGTTAATGAATGCTAAAATGACATAACATATATTTCGGCAGCTGTATCAAATCAAAACGATGTGTTTACCGGTGTCTGTGGGTTTCGGTCCATGTTGGCATCTGTTCTTTAAGTTCTGATGATTCACAAATATTTCATTTGTTGTGTAATTTATGCAACGCGAGTCAATGGACACGCTTTTAACTTCCGGGTCATGGGTAGACTTCCGGGTCATGAGTCCAGCGGCCTAGCATCGTGCTGCCCTCTGCTGGTTGATAACAGTAAGGACAAGGATTCCAACTTTATAAAATGTCCTAGATGTTATTGGAATTAATTGTGGATTAATAGACAAACTAGAGTTTTCCTCTTACAGTATTTTACTGCAATGTGAAAGTTTTCAGAAATTAAAACAACCAGCGGAGGCGATGTTTTCACTTTCCTTCCCAAACTAAAGTTAATAATATCAAGCTGCGAGACAGCGAGGCCGGGAGCCCTCTAGCGGTTCTGACAGGTACTGACACGTCACTGGCAACGAGGGCGGGGCCAAGTCTCCTGCTTTGTTTTCACGACAGGTCAGCAGCCGTAAGTCTGTTTTACGTGGTTGATGAGCAAAAATAAACTATTTACCAATAATTGCTTTTGTCGTCATTTATAAAAATCATCTACAGTAATGAAAAACAAATCCTCCGTGTTATTATTGTAAGACTGAAGTAAGACTGAAGTTATTATTGCAAGACTGAGATTGCGTTATATGAACATAATCGTGTAAACGGGTTTAAACGTAATAGAGCGAACACAAGGTTAGTAACAGGTAGGTCATTTACTAAATAATAAATAAGGTTTAGGAAATAAGTCCAGTGCATGTTGTTTTGACTTAAAAATATATATTAAAAAATATTAATATTTACTCCACTTATGTCAGTGTCAGACCACCAAAGGCCACAGGATTGACACTAGATGCCAGTGAGGTGCCATTACCTGCCACGTCCACTAGATGGCACCAGACGCCACACTTTTAAATAATTACATTTATAGTCATTTATAACCTTGTGCTCGCTCAATTACGTTTAAACCTGTTTACACGATTATGTTCATATAACGCAATTTCAGTCTTACAATAATAACATGGAGGATATATTTTTCATAAATGTAGCTAGTTGTTATAAGTGACTATACAAGTAATTATTTAGTGTTGCATCTGGT
>OMKK01044473.1:0-15244 GCA_900302305.1 Polymixia japonica
TGTGGACAGCCCAAAACTATACTTTTCGCTATTACAGCAAAATCGTCTTGTGTTTATTTATTTGTTTCTTCTTCGTTGTTTCTATTCTTTCTCTTCTTCTCCGTTTTGTTGTATTTCTGCGGCTGCGTTACAGCGCCACCCACTGGCCGGTTGTATATATTTCAGCGTTTTCAAAACGATCTCGTCTCCCGTATCCGTGTGGGCGGGGCCTCGGTGACATCAGACAACAAACCCCAGTACGATGGAACTGGAACAAGCAGATGACAACTCGTTGCTGGATGGGAAGTTGACCTATAAAAAACTCCCCGATGGAAGCGTGAATAAGAACGCGGTTGTGTGCAAATATTGCAACAAAATCCAAAATCCATTTTGAATTGAAAAATGTTGCTTCTCGTGTGAAATATTGATATGCGATTAAAATGCGATTAATTTCGATTCATTAATTACAAAGCCTGTAATTAATTAGATTAATTTTTTAAATCGAGTCCCAACCCTAAAAAAATACAATTTCTTACTTTGCAAATAAGAATCACTCTTTGAATTTTATAAGTAACCTTATGATATTAATAGGTAAATTTCACATCCACAAATCCAAATTCTCAAAATTCTCAAAAGGGTGTAAAAAAAAAAAAAAAGACTAAGATGCTTATTGAGTCTCAGGAATGTGTAAACAGCATTTTGGTTTCAATTAAATTCTTTTTGGTATTCTTTTTATGTGTATAGGTGTGTATTTCACGATTTACCCTTAACATTATTGAATATGGGATTAGAAGGCCCATGTGCTACCATAGGATTATTATTTTATGCAATAATTCATTTTTCATTAAGAGGGGATGGTTTTATTTGGTGCCAAGTGACATTTCAGTCATTCACATTTCAGAGTGGTGTAGATGTGTCCTTCTTAGACAGCCCACTCAGTCCTGAAGTTCATCTCTACTACAGAAGTCTATTTTTTTCCACTTGGCGCTTTCCAGTCAAACTCCAAATAGAAGCTGAAGGACCAGCTCCAGAATGTCCACTTTATAGCCTTTTTCAAATGCACTTAACTGCGTGTGGAACCCTGACTGAGATATAAAACTCCACAGACTCTTACATGATTATGTGAAATTCCCCAATGCACAGTGTTGTTTCTGGTTACTTTAAATAGCAGCTTCCATCTTTCCCAATTTTCGCCAATCCTATCCTCAATCTTCTTACGATTATGTTTGACTGCAAAGTTATTGTTTAGCACAATATAGCAGCTTTTTTTTCAAGTCTAATCCAATCAATTGATAAATCTCTCTCTTTGCCCATAAATCAAATACCATGGGAAATAAATAATTTCCAGACTAATTGTATGCGTTCATGGTAGCAATCTATTTCAATTGATTCTGTATGTGTCTTTGACTCTCTTCCACCTAACACAGAAGCTGACACAGGCCCTGAACTCTTCCCCTCGATATTCAAAAATTGACGTTTATTTCCATTGCCTTTCCATCAGCAATGGCAGCAATTTACATGTTCTATGTTCTATTTCCCCACTCCCTTTCTAACCTTGTTACGGGATTCTTTTTCATTTTCGTATCACCGTGGCCGACCACCTGAAAATACTCTCTCTCTTTCCATAGCGCTTTAGAAGTGCCAAAGAAGTCAGAAATAGGTTTTATGTTCTGAAAAATGAAATTGCAGTTTCATCACTCTGCTGGTCGGTTTACCTAAGGGGAGAGAGGAACAAAGACAGAGACTGAGACAGCAAGAGAGGGGACATACAGACAGACAGAAAGAGAGCGAGAAAGAGAGAGAGAGAGAGTTAGAGACGTTTAACAGTTGGCAGTAAGGCATAGGAAAGGTAAGCTATGATTAACTGAGTCATCCAGGGCCTCTGAGGAAACGTCCACAGATCATCGTTATCCCATTGCGTCACCTGTGGCTAGAGCCATCTCTACTTTCCCAGTTCAAATGGTGAGGCTTACTCCCATTCCTCCTTCTGTTTGAAACCCAAGACAGCTTAACACAGCCTGCAATCAGACAACACTCCTCCCCGGTCAAGATAATTCCAGCAGTCAAGACTAATTATTGTTGATAGATCATGCACTAAAGAGCTGTTTTCACAAACCATCGATACAATTTGTCCGTAAACCCCCTCAGAATTATTAGCACCCATTGGGAATTTGGCATTAATAATGCTGCTGAATTCTGCTGAAAACTTTTGAACATCCTGATAATTGCAATTAGTGAGAGTGAGAGAGAGCCCGCCTGTGCCATGCTATATTCATATTCATTCAAGTTGTGTTACTCATCAGCTGTAATCTTTAAACCATCCCCCCAAATAAGGTAATGCAATCTAACCGCATAATTTAATTATATCCTAATAACACACTCTGACTAATTAGCTATATACTTCATTAAAAATAACATTCTCCTTCTACCTTCTAGAAACCACTGCTCACTTCAATTTAAGACTGATATGAATTTGTAACATACAGGTTTAGAGAGGTGGATTTGGGTTATGCCAGGAAGAAATGCTTTAAGGTCTTCATCATCTACAGAGGTGAGCGCTAGAGGTCATTTAGACAGAACACCTTCTGTTTCTTGGTAATTGGGATGATAGTGGAATGTCAGGCTGAAGATGTTATTTGGTCAGTGAAATATTTAATTGTGGCCATGGAAACATGGTCAGGTCCTGTAGCCTTCTTGATTTTCTGCGCCCATTCAGGGCAATGGGAGATAGAGTAAGGTTTCAGAAGGCCAGGTTGGCTGGAGGTAGGTGGTGAATTTATATGGAAGGGGAAGAGGCAGTAAGTAGCTCAGAGTAGCAAAGCTGTTATTGCTGTTTTCAAGTTTCAGCTTCCTCTTTCAAGCCTATATTAGATTTGTATTTTGTGGTTTTCTTCATTACCATTCTTTTTCCCTCTCCCAAATCAACAAATCTAATCATTCCTTCAATTACTCTCTAGCTCTCCTAGTTCAATTTAAAATCACTCATCCGGTAGGAATAGTATTGTCTAATCCAAGAGTGTGTTTTTGAGAAGCTAAACAGAAGTACTTTACCATTTGTGATGACTTGAAATGGTCAGTTTTGTTGCTCAGCATGTAAATGATAGAAAGAAATGATCATGTTAGCCGTGTGCATGATCCACAGGTCATCCTCTCCATCCTCTCCCTGTTTGGCTTCCATCCAAACAACCCTGAAAAATAAAGTCAATAAATCCACAGAGTGGGACAGACAATCTGAACACCAACTCGATCAGAGCGGAGCAGAGCTACAGCCTTGGACAGACTACAATTCTACTATAAACTCACATATGCAATGCGTCATACCTCAGAGAACTGCATTTCCAGGATGTAAGTCCAATATAAATTGTCAACAGACATTTTCAATGGGAAATACTTCTTGGGAATTTGACATTAATACTTCTCTAACATTGTCAGCAATGGCAGATGAAGGTCAGCACAACATAAATGGAGGGAGATGAAGGCTGCAGGGGTTCTTTCTTGCTTGCTTGCAAGCAACCTTCATCCAAGAAAATAAATGAATGGAGTATGTTGCATTTGAGGCATTATTCCACAAAAGAAGTTAGTTTGCAGAAACTCTGGCTTTATTTAACATATTTTCTCCAGCTGGCTTGTTGGGAGGTGTTCTAAGTTACTTGATCTTAATCTCAATCATGGGTACAACTTAACGATGTTAACAAACACCAAGGGCTGCCTCACATAAGGGCCTTGCATTATCTCTGATCAAATATCCTACATTATGAGATAATATTACACATAAAATCTATTTAAAGAAAAAACAGTTGACTTCCTTTTGAATAATTAGCCAACACATTTCTGTCACAAAAGAGTTGTGAAAGTAGCGTTTACTCCTTGGCACCCTGTGGAGAGATGTTCTGTCAGGAAGCTTTTTAGTGACTGTAGGGACCACCCACTCACTCTGTCTTGATCAATTAGTATAAAAGCTCAAGGGATATTCTCTACTTCACCTTCTGACTGTGACATTTACAGCCAGCTATAATAGTATTGAACAGCAGCCAGTGGAACTCCAGAACTCCATCTGTGGATAGAATGGATATGTTCATCTATTAAAGGAAGCATCTATCTGCTTGCTTAGCACTCTCAGGTACAGCCATTGTGCACTGTGTTGGCCAATACTGATCCAACAGCTTGAGATTACAACTGTTTATCTAAAGGCCCTTTTCTGTGAGGGAGCGAGGAGATCTGGCAACTCTTTTTTTTTAAATCGATGTTTGTTACGATGTTGTGATTTTTTTGGAGGGGTTACAATGAATGTAGATGGATTTTCTTCATAGTTGGTATTCTGTAACTTCACTGTCATAGTTGGGGTGCTAGTTGTGCCCACTCTGTTAAGGCCACCCGCAGTTTATGCACAGACAAGCGCGGCTTTGAAAGAGAGGGTGTAAGCTTTCCCATCAGACGATGGTGGCATGGTGAGGGGTGCAAGATAGTGAGCCTGGCTATCGTGTGGATTTCTCAGATGTATCCTTTTGAAGCAGCGCATGTTCCCACAGCAGATGTTACCTACCAAAAAAGAAGAAAGTTTGCTATGGATGATAAGAGTTTAGACGGAACATTTAACTCAGTAAATGCACCAGGGCGTGTCCTAGAAATATTGTGAGAGGTTATGAAAATGAAGTGCTTAATGGATTAGATTTACAAGGGAAGCTGATCACGTCTGACCGTCTGAAAACAATGACTTGGTGATGATGACCCTTGAAATAATAGTCTTAAAATGTTATTTTAAATTGACTGTAAACAGGTAGGCAGCAGAGAATAGAACTTATTCAGCGCTTGTTAGAAAAAGAATATGATCAGCACTGGTTACAAACGGATAGTTTGTAATCACGATCTGTTGGTATCAATGACGGAGTGATTTACAGTGTTGAGACATATTTCATTTGAGCTGAGGCGTGCTTTATCGTGATTTGAGCACAGCTGGAATACCTATTTTGTCCAATCAGAATACTTGGCCAGAGCTACCCATTGTATAATGAAGCAAAGCATTGGCTGCCGTAGCCTGGGCATACAAAAGAACCACTAAATTAATCTATTGGCTGTGCTCACTGCATGCTGATTGGCCAAGCGGTGCCTTACGTCCTGCGTCACACAGAGTGCTGTGTGCCTGATGTGCGTTTTCGTCGGCTCGCATTGGGTCGTCTCGTCACTTTTTGGATAACCGTAACTTAAAAAGTTGTTTATTAACCTTCAAACAGAGATGATGTTTCATCATATAAGGCGCGGCATTTGAGCAGCTGAACCTCCAGTCCCTCGTGCCTGGTGGTGATGCTGCGATATACTGCGCAGCCCACTCAACGCCGCCCAATTTGATTTCCAGAATAGTAATTCATTTATAAACCAATATCAATTGGGTTTTTGAATTCCACATAAATGATGAAACAAAGTTTGAAAATGAGCTAATAATAACATAAGCTAAGCTAAGCTAGCTAGCTATGCTAAAATAGCTGCACCTGCTCAGGATATGACGTATGACACCAATCACAGTACAGTGTATCGTAGGAGCCAATGATACTCAGTTCTGCCCCATAACATGGGACTGTTTCATGCCTCTGAAGTTCGGTTCTGCTCTGTGGAAGGAGCATGCGCAGGTGTGTGCGCTTCCCTCAGCTCAGACAGCTTTCTCTAACGGGGGCGGGAAAAGTGAGCGAGCGCTTCAGTCACAGAGCGACAGCAGGAGGGAGGAGATTTACTCACATATTACCTGTTATTGAAGTTAGATAAAAATCAATATTGATCATTCATTTGTCAGTGGAAAGACAAAGAAAGCTGTAGCTAAATGGACTTCAGTCTAATCATTTTGATAATTTCTACATCTCTGTTCTCACAAGTCTATCCATCAAGCCACAGTTAGTTAGTAGTTTTTCTCCTGCAAGTGGTCCAATTTCCTGTGAACATTTTTGCAAAATGGACCAAGTCTGCCTTGATTGATTTCATTTCATATACTTTCATTTGCTCCTTTTGGCTGGAAGCACATAACTAAGAATTGTGGTTATAGTTTATTGAATTAGCCTTATATTAAATGTAATATGAGTCTGTGTCACATTTCTTCAATTATTTCAACTTGATTGAACTGGATTTTAATGTTAAATGTTAGTCTAAAAGTTACAGAAATTAGATAACTGTTTTTGGAACATTTTCTTCCCATGTCCCCAGACCCCCCTGCATGCTATAGGTCCAAGCCTTATACCACCACAGCAACAAAAAAACATAGGCGAAACACTGGAATAGTAGCCATAAAAATCTTGACTTGTCTGTGATTTTTTTCTCAACATTCTTAACTTTTTGCGAGCTAAGTTGTGTCGAACCCTGAACATTTTCTCTACCGACCGTGATCGCCGTTCACGTCTGACAGAAAGGAAAGGCAGTGATTGCCACATTAAGGCACATTGTCCAAGAGCGAGGGACAGTAAAATAAATAGCTGCACATCTACTTGTGTAAGACATAATTGATGTGACAGGTAGCCTGAGCAATCTTCCAGCCCTCAGGTTAGGCTGCAGGGTTGGTCATGATGGTGATGGTGGTTTAAGAGTGGCAGTGATTCAGCTGTGGCAGAGTGGTAATTCAACTCCTCAACGATGGCTGAAATCGGTTCAAGGCTGCGTGTGCCTATATGCGCTCATCTTATCGAGAGGCATTGCATATAGATGCGTGTGCGTTTCATTATTTATTCAAGCCTAGCGAGTCTAGCAAGAATTAGGCCACTTGATTTAAGGATATATGACATTCTGAGAAAAAAAATACATGTTCACTCATGAGGTAAAACCTGAGAAACGATGTTTGACTCGGTCAGCTGATGAAAACTTAACCGACGTTTATTTAATGATCTTCGAGATCGGCACTTTAAACCTCAAGAAACCTTTTTGCCGAGTTAGGCAGCAGTTCAATGTCAACAGGGCAGCTTCAGGCCTAAGAGATGCTGTTGCTGAGAGAAGTATAGTTTTCTCTTACCTAGCTGTATGGATGGGCACTAAGTCTACGGACTGAACTATGCAAAGTTGCAATGCTACGAAAGTGAAATCACTAGATAATGTACATATTTGACATCAACAATTTATTTTTGGCAACATTTTCTTTACAGCTTTGTCCTTTGTTTAGTTGATATTGTCACTCTACAGTACGTGACAGAGCACATGGTGTGGAACAGAATACTAACGGCCAGAGCTTTTCATGCTGGCAATGCATAAAATGTATTAGCACCAGAGGCGATGTCTGCATAAAACCCAACTAACCTTTCCCTTGGCACATTGAAGAGATCAAAAAGGTCAATTCCAGACAACTACTTTGTGCTCCCATAAACCTCACAGCCACAAACTGACAGTGTGAAAAAAACACTGATTTGACTTAACGGTTTCTCAAATTAAATGCATCAAGGACAAATATTGATAGTTATTTAAGTCACTATCTATCGCCGAATGAAGTAACACAATGGTGATTGAGCCTTGTTGTTTTTTTTGGATGTTCAGAATGGGATTCGCCTTTAAAAAAACAAGCCTTTTTGTTAGGTCAGTTATTTATATTCCCAGGGTTATTTTCTAATTTACCTGTTACATTCAATTTAGAGATAATGATTATGTATTGATTTACTGACTTTATATTCAGCTCAGTGTCATGGGAACAAAAACGCATATTGAATATATTTAAAACAATATTTTCTGAAAAACTGAATTATCCAAGAATGAAAGCTTAACTTGAATTGTATACGGCTGTTATTGAATCCGTGCACAGTATGATCGAGTACTCGGCATGAATTGCTCGCTACTTGAAGTGACTGCAGTAGACACTCAAATCTAGCTTAAAGATGACTTTTTTTTTTGTTAAGGTAAAGTGACGCTGCTGCAGCTTTTTGACAGAAATGCAGATCCGAAAGTGCACCTTCGAATTTAAATGAAATTACATGACTTGAAGAGCGTGTTGTAAATAAAAGCTCTGCTGGAGTAAACCCAAGTGCTAGATAGCACCGCAATAGCATTTCAGTGGCTTTACTTTGAAGAAAACAGAGAAAGAAAGCATTATTGAAGAATTGAAAAAAATGAAGCCCCAATGCATTATGGGGAGAAGAAGTCCAGTTACTAACACAGCTAACACTCTTTCTCCATTAATCCAGCTGCCTCACAATTTAAAGTAGACTGGCCAGCAGGGCAAAACCAATCCAGCATGTTATCAATCTAATCCAATTGGTTTAGAGGTTAAAGACTAAGAGCATTAGGTGTTATCACTGGGCGATGGGAAGCAACTTACAGATGTTCAGCAATAAACTATGTATTCACACAGGTGGTTAAGGTGTGAGCAATGGCAGTTAAACACCACAACATCCTTTAACCAACGGTTGTGAATATCAAATATTAATATCAAAGATACCTTGTTATGGATGCATCTTTTTGCTTGTGGTGTTGGTGAGTCATAGCACCTTTTTCTTTTAAAAACCTCACCTCTTGCTCTGAGCTGTGCAGTATTGCATCTGAACGTCGAAAGCCCAGTAAGGACTGTCCAGAGTCCGTAAATTGAATGATATTATTCATCAACATTGATTTTCAGCGCTGGAATTAATAGGATGAGGCATACTGTCCCGCGGCTGTGGTGGACCAATTTATTTGGTTTGTTTGTGCAATGGTCCAGAAAAACATGTTCAATCCAGTCTCCTTAATTAGGCACTGATTTACTGCTGATGCAGTCAGTCATATGCCTTTGACAACACCAGTTCAATAAACTTGACTGAGATGGATGTCATAAAAACTTGAAATCATAACAATTGTTCTAAAAATAACTGGTAAGGTTTTGCCTCACAACCAAACTTCTTTGGCAAAATTCGAAATAGCATTCTAATCTCATCTGAATTCCTGTTACTAATTCCTGTACAATTTAAAGGTCTTAAAGGTTTCATCCCAGAATCATCCCACAGTGAACATATATGGTGGTTATGGACTGTTGTATGGTGCATTTCCTGGCCTAGTTTGGTTCCAATAATCCTAATCCTAATCCTTCTAGAGTTCTGGCAGTGGGGTCCTCCAGAATGGATGTCCCTGTCGCAATGATTTTAATCATTTGTAAGACTTTCTTCATAGCTATATATATGATCCCAGTTTAGCATTTAGGTAGATTAGGAAGATTATGAAATGGCGACCAAGAGCACGTTATTTCATGCACATTGTTAAATTATAGTGTTCAGGTGATCACCCAAAATGCAGGAACCCGCATGTATGATTGATCTAGGTAGCTGGAGGCCCTTCAAATGGTATGGATCACAGACTACAGTTACAATCATGTAAAATTTATATGTAGTTCAGAGAATACAAATGTCTCCTTCCATATTCTTTCATATTATATCTTTTTACTGAGCCTTTGGCTTGTACCAGCTGTGTGGCTTCAACTTTCTTCTGCAGTTAAAGTTATAGATGGTTTTTCATTTGCCCTGATAGACTGCACAGACCTACTACTCAGCTTTGATGTTATTATATTAGACAATCCCACGAGCACATTGTGTCATCTCCTTGCAGAACAACAAAGCCCCAGAATTCTGAAGATTGTAGAGTATCATTTGGTCCTACATAACACAGCCAGTTTACCCATGTTACAGTTATCAATGAAGATTACTTGCATTGATGGTATTTCAGTCCATTGCCCTGACAGACAAGTACCTGCAAAGATGCAACAAACAAAACAGTCGCAAACAGTAACATGTCCTTCGTTCGTGTAACTTTGTTTAACCTTATTGCGTAACAGTTTTTCCACCCGTCCTGAGATTCACCCACAGAAGTCCAGTGTTTCTGCAGATGTGTAGTCTCTGCAGGCTGTGTGTGCTGTAAATGAGTTGTTGCCTCTGGTCTGAGAGAAAGGAGAGGGAAAGAGCGCATTGAATTACAGATCTAGGTCTTCAGTACGTCTTCAAGGACACGGATCCACCCAAAGCCATGAGATCACGATGAGTAACCTGTTACAAGTTGACTCAGACCTGGGACTGCAAGAGCTAAGATAAGATAAGATAAGATAAGATAAGATAAGATGAGATAAGATGAGATGAGATAATATAAGATGAGATAAGATAAAATAAGATAAGATGAGATGAGATAAGATAAGATAAGATGAGATAAGCTGTTACAGCTGCCATTATAGAGTACAAGCAAAGAGGAGAGACATGTAAATAGTAATAAATCAACACAGCACACCACATGTAATAAAAATAACCAGTAAGCAACAATTGAAAAGACTAAAAACAAAATAGCATGAACACTAGAACATGTAAAGTAAAATGTACAAAATAAATGTAAATGAATGAGACTCACAGTATGTAATCAACCACATGTTAGGTCCTGAGGAGTGATGACACTTTGATCTCTCTTCATCTCCTCTCTTCTCTCCTTTTGTCTCACACACACACACTAAACATCACACACACCGAAACACAAAATATCCAACATATTTCATTGCCCCTCTTCTTTGTGAGACACTGAGAGTTGATGAATAATGGAGCAGTGGAGTTCTCTGTGATGATATCTGCCGGTCATGGTAATGTCAGAGTAGATTAATGTCTGTGTAGGTTAATTGGAGAGTAGAGTAATTGCAACGCTGATACATACCCAACAAGTCAAGAGTGCCTTTTTTTATTTTATTTGTAGTTCTTACCTAATTACTGTATGTGAAATACATTGTGACGTGCATTTGTCATCGGAATTGCTGTTATTTCATTTTTTTCAAAGTTGTTGAAACTTTGATATTTGATATTTTCTTAAAGGAATTGGCCGGTGTGCTAAGACCCCAGGTTAATTGTTGACAGCGTCTATGTCCAGATGTAAATCAGCCGTAACGTTTGTTGTGCGTTCCGAAATTGGGCAGTTGACGTTGACGTTGACGTCCATTCTATTCCAAACGAGTGTTTAGCAGCTCCCATAGCTGTATCTTTGTTTTGTCCAGCACAAGTAAGCGCTCACGAGCTGCCCTGGCTAGGTAGTTTTCTCCAATAGCGCCCACAAAAGAACAAATCCACAAGTTTCAATTCTGTGTTTACACGCCACTGCACTTGCGGTCTTAGCAAACCAGCCAAATCCTTTAATTCAGTGAGCTGTCGTTCCTTTCTACTGAAAGAGTAACTAGTACTCAGTTTGAAGCAGTCACTGCAATACCAGGCAGAGAAAGGTAGAACTGTTTTCAAAGTAGACGGAAATAGACCAGCATTGATTGATTGAAATCTGGTCTCAAAATACCAATATAGAACACCTCAAGCTGTATCTCAAAGCTGTCAATCTTTGTGTATTGCACGTGATGGCCCTAAGGTGTGTGGACAGTTTCAGATTCACCGTGTAAGTTCAAATCCTTTAACTCTATATTTTATGAACCATCTCTTAAACCATTTCTCCTCTCCTCTCAGGTCTCGGATGGCCTGCTGATCCCAGTGTTGATAGTTCTCTTTTAAAAGCCCTCACATCAGTGGAACTGGGCAAGCACACCAATATGACATTACTATATATATCACTCTGTTTGAGAAATATGTATCTTAAAAGTAAAAGCAACACATTGCTTTTTTTTACCCAAGTTGGCAAGTTGCAAACATACCTTAAATTGTTTTGCTCTATAATTTTCTCTTGTGACGGCTGGGGGATGGGAGGGGATACAACTTTTCTATCTCTAAATCTCTGGATAAAGAAACATACGCACCTTCATTCTGCTGGTCGGCAACTCCTGACAGTAACAAGCGTAGAGGAATACGAGACCATATAAATTTGGTGCGCAAGTGGTCTGGGAAATCAAAGGCTGCCCAGCCAGGTGATGTGACAGAACCTTTACTGTGCTAATATTTCCCCCCCCTCACATACTGGATTCAACCACAACTCTCACAAATGAAGGCTCTAGGAGATGGCAGAAATGCACCAGTTTCAGTTTGATTCCCAGAACAATTGTCAGAGTGTCCTTGCAGAGTACATTCAAAGTACATTTTCTTCTGATAACAATAAAATACAGTCTATACCAGATAAGAGATTATCCAGATAAGAGTAAGAAGTATAGGACGTGTATATCAACATGTATAGACTGTGTGTCGCATGTGTAACATTAAAACATCTGGCATAGAAACTGTAAAACATTTAACTCCATTGGGTCCATTTTGCAATGTATTTTAATGTAACTATTTTAATCCATAGACTTTTCAATAAGATATAATATTTATATATCACGATAAAGGAATTCTATTCTATTCTATTCTATTCTATTCTATTCTATTCTATTCTTCCCTCTGTGGATGTGGACACACACAGCCTACTATCACCTAGACTATATCTTACTCATAGTCCTGCCTACTTGTTATTCCAGTTTTACACACACAGTGACAAGCATTTACGGGTGATAGCGACGTCTTTACATAGACAGCATAACAATTCGATGTTTACATAGAGGACAAAGTGCTGAAAAAACGTGGAACATCTGGAAACGAGTCAAGAGCTACGAAATTGGAACTAAAGTAAGAAAGTTTGCTCTGAACCACATTCTTCCTTTGCCACACGGTGTGAAACATGAAGCACTTTGATTATGCTTGAGGGTCATGCCATTTTACACTCCAAAACCTGAATCATTATATTGGTTCTAAAGGTAAGGCCTCAGTGTGAAATGGCGTTCTAGCGAGCCAATTTCCCTCTGGGAGGTGTGAGTGAAGACCGGTGCTCCGTCAGTCACAAACAGCTTTTCTCTTGAAATGGGACTACTAATCCACACACCTAGAGGCACTGACGAACGTGTTGGAAGAGGATACAGTGACACCGACTTTGTTACAATCATGTCAATCTCCCTCGGCGCTCACGCCTCATTTTCGCGACATTCAACCGTGACCAAGCCTGCACACTCTGTCAGCTTCTCTGGTCGGTTATGATGATACCATTTAATTGGACAAGCGTATAAAGACAACATCTTGATTTGTACCTACGGTGCCACGGAGCGAATCTCTATCAGGCTCACTGTGAACGTCAACAGTACCTCGGTACCTCTGGCGACAAGAGAATGCAATTCCCCCCAGCTCTGTTTCAACAAGTAAATAAATGCACCTTATTATGGCTTGTTGATTGCTATGTGTAAAATTGTCCACACTCAAAGTAAACGAAACAGGTCCAAATGGGCTGCTGTCAGTTTTTAGAGGGGTACTGAAGAGCAATGCAAGTCATTCCACCACCCTGACTGAAATTGCTCATCAGTACTTGTTGATTGTGTTTTGTATGCATTTGCCTCTTTTGACGGTCATATGTTTGAACATCTCTGAAAAAGGGGCGGGGCCGCGACAGCCTGCTTGGGGCCAGGTTGGACAAGCAGCAGAGAAAGAAGTGGATACAGAGACATTTGTCCAAAGGCATAACAATAAGTAGAGTGGCCAAAATGCATAATTCTCACTCACCACAGAGAGAGAGATTCTAGCTCACCATAGAGAAAGCAAAGTTGTTTTTCAATGTGAATATTAAAATAACACTATACACTGCTGTGATTCTATTCTATATATTCGCGATCAGGCTCAATATTGTATCTTTTAAGTTGTTACTGTTTCCAAAAGCTTGTGGCAGCGTTCAGCACAACACTAACACAGCCAACCCAGAAGGCAGACCACAATTTCAGACTTAGAGCAAACGGGGGCTTGTGCTATGCTGCCAGACCATACTGAACAATGGAGATAGAGGTTTGGCAGCCAGGCGTAAACACATGCATTACCGACACTCAGAGGGTATCCTATACGAAATCAATTTCTGGCTTTTATTTTGGTAAACCGGTTAACACAGCAAACTCTGCCTCATGTCTACAATTTAATTAAAGCTGAGATAAAAGTGATAAATAGAAAGAAAAAATAAATGATTAATTTAATTAAATAAAATAAACAACATTCCTTTCATTTTTCCACAACTTTTTCCACAAAATTTCCTCTCATCACACAACCACAGAATACTAATGTTATGCAATGTTAAGGCCACGTCGGGGACAAGTGAGGATTTCTACATATTTGTCTCCTGAAAATGCAGAGAACCAGTTATAATTGGTTACAAATTGCATCCTAGAATGCAACAGCCTGGTTATTCTGGCCTCAGGAGTTTGGTGCAAAATTATAGTCATCACTATCAACTGCCTGCTCTGCTAACTGTGGCATAAATTGCTGCATTAATGTAAGTGTGCTGGAAGAGTCCCTTTAGGTTGTTCACTGACAGCAGGGATTGAAGTTACTGAGGTATTGATTTTACAATTTCTCAGAAAACAAAGATTGTAGAGATTATGTCCCTGACCGTCAGCTTGATAATGTGAAATAGCCTAAAGCGATGTGCTCCGGATGATTCTGACTCGCCTTTTTACGGTCTTGAAGTGGCACTTTTAAATTCCCTGCCAGCACAAATCGTCCAGGGGTCCACATTAGAGGAACAAGATGTTTGGAGATGTGAGTGACAGCGACAGTCTTCCGACTGTATTCACAATTAGTCACAACATGGCCGAGCATCAAGCTAGACATGACTGGTAGAAGGAGCGTTTTGATAGGCAGATATGAGGCAATGTTCGCTCGGCTAGTGCCCATGCTGCGTGCTTCAGACAGTGTGGGTTTGAGTCTGGGCTCATGTTGCGCTGGCTCTCCTATCTCTGCCCTCGTTGGTCTCTTTCTACATTGTATCTGGACAACAAAGACAAAAAAAACAAAAACGTGGACTGTGCTTTGCCCTCTCTTTTTTTTCACAATTTAAAGCTTTTTGTTCTCAAATCAATGTTAGGACTATAATTGACTATGTACCGTGTACTTGATCTGGATTTACAATGTACTGTTCATTATTTTAAACTGTTCACGGATAACAAAGGTATATTACTAATACTGTGTGAAAGGTCTTTGTGTTGAACCAAAAACCCAGGTGCGAAAACTATTTTCCAATTTCCTGTTGCTCTATTCACTCTGGACAGGCTCAGCTGGCTAACCTCCCGCTTGCGTGAGTTTGAATCACAGGGTGACAATAGGACAGTATACTAATAATCTCACCTTCGCCAGTAGGTCCTAGGTGAAGGCTTTACGTAGCTGCAGGGAAGGAATAGGGGAGGGGCCACAGTGGTGTGACCGCTATTTCAAAATCATTGTGTGGACATAATAGCGGATGCTATGGGCAATACTGCGACGGCAGTTTAGTTTCACACTGTCATTTGTCCTGTGCAATTATTTGAAATGCACAGACAAAGGACATGCGGACATGCTTAGAGCGCATCACAAAAGAGTCATGTAATCATGAGGCCGCCACA
>OMKK01044492.1:0-12348 GCA_900302305.1 Polymixia japonica
TTGTCTTCTTTAATGCCAGTACAAGCACATTGCGGGACTCCCCCGGCAGTCCGACCCCTCCTGCCCTGGCAGTGCTACCCTTGTGAGGCCTGCTGGGAAAAGTGGTGAGATGTGAGATGAGACCTGCAAGTCTAAGCAGGGGCTAAGAGTGGATGTGATGCAGAGGGACAGCCCACACTGTCTATGGCTCATGCTCCATTATGGGGTTGTTTCCCAGGGGTGTGAAAGTATCATTCCCAAATGCTGTCTCCTTTCAAGACGATCTCAAAATTGGCTGGTGGAGAAGACCGGCTCGACTACTTCAGTTCAACGTCGCTTTAGATCTCTGTTATTCTCATCAGACCAATATTATAAAACAGAATGTTGAATTGCATTGAGTTGCATTATTTAAAAGGTAGCACTAAAGAAACAGCTTAGATTAAACATTTTGGTTTTTTTTACCAATGTAAGTAGCCATTTTGATTCTGAACAACCCACAACTTATTGTGTCTGCGTGTCCTCATCTGAGAAATGAATTTTAACCTCTTCATCTCTCTACCCCTGTGTATTCTTACTGGAAGCCATATTGATTTTGTTAGTCTGAATGTCGTTGCATTGCCCGGCCTTTACCTCAGGGACAAATCTAATTGTTTATCTCTGGACAGACTTCTGCCTTTACTCCCTTCTGTCTCATTATGTGCCAAGATTTGTCAAGTCAAGTCTCCCCACACTCTCAAATCTCGCTTTACAACATGTCGTTCGGCAGAACACTACAGATGGCTTACTTCACGACAGACCCTCCCACATGGAATGCTACAATCATGACAGCACAACACACTTGCAAAAAATATACACAAACTGACATACAGTGTAATCACTCATTGCAGACATGATTACACATACTTACGCACATAAAAAAATCACAATATATAAGAAACGTGCATTTTTAACATTTGTTTTGTGTTTTTACAAAAGAACTCAAGTATCTGTTGATAGTATAAAGTGGATAACTGCTACACACTGAAAAACAATACTCTCCATACTGCATGTTAAGACAAAATTGCAACTTTTGCCTGATTATTTACCTCATTTGTATTCAAGTTGACTTATTACAGACATTGTAGACTAAAATAATTGATTAAAATTGTACAATACATGATAAAATGAATTAATGACTAAAAAGGAATTGATTATTTGCTATATCACAGTAACGTGATACATACCCCAGTGAGAAAACTGTTTTAATCTACAATTCTACAATAGAAACGCAATCTTTGGTGAGTTCTTTGTAAACTGAATGGAAAATAACCCTTGTGGAACTCCGTGGAACCACAGAGACGTATTACTGAGCACCATGAAGCTCTTTACACAACTCTAACTTTCAGGCAGAATTAATGATACTCGCACAAAGTGTTTAAACGTATACAGATTTAATAACTGGCTGTTACTACTTGTCTTCGAAAAACAAACTATCCTTTCGACAGCCTGATGACATAAGAGTAACTGAGTGGATAATATCCAAAGAGGCTTTTTTTTTAATACTATAATTAATGAATGTATGCCAAGTCTACTGTAAATCTTAAGTATTCTTAGAGTATTCAATTGCATGTGATCTAAGGAGTTTAGTGAAGGTATTTTTTTCTTCACAAGTTGTTACTTACATGTTGTTTTAAGCTAGTCTCTTATAGTTCCAGTTGTTGTTATGACAAATCTCCAAACCAACAACCAGCTCACAACCTCCTAAAGTCAACTGGACTACTATATAGTTACGAAGCTGTAGGAACATTTATTCCTTTGTCATAATCAGTCTTAATAAGTCAAGTCACTTCATCCTACCGTATCTCAACTCATTTCAAATTGATCGGTCTTGTGCAGTAAAGGCTTTATGAGATGGTTACATCACTGATTAACCAGTTATGAATCTCGAAACCTTTGTTGCATATTACGCTAAGTAGTTGACAAAAACCTTCGCGTTTCGTGACGAACAATTTTATTTTGCAGTGAAGAACACAGTCCCTTTTGTTATTATTTATATTGCTCTCTCGCCAAAACCTCCAAACTCAGGCCGTTGGAAGCCCATGGTCAGGTTTTATCAGTGACTTAACTCCAACGAAGTAGGGCCAGATCAATAAGAGCGTTCTCAGAAAGGAGCCAGAGAGGAGAGTAAGAGACACGGGGGAGAGAGAGAGAGACGCGAGAGGCGGGGAGCAATCAGAGCGCTATGGATGTGTGTGTTGCCTTCAGGAGTGGATCGATGTGCTGACAGGAGTCCTGCTTTGTTCTCTCGCGGCGCTCAGATGTTAGGCGTGCTTTACATGATTGCTTAAAGGTTTTTGTTTTGCCTACTTGTGTGTTTGTTTGTCATTTCGTTCTACTTACAGTGTGTCCTGCTGTCCCTTTTGTTAGCGGGTTAGAGGAAGTAGCCGGGTTGGACAGCTAAAGAATTGTTGTTGTTGCTGTTGTTGTTGTCGCTGCTGCCCATGGCATGTATACTAAATAAAAAAGATTATTTTGTATTCGCTTTTATACATTTCACTTGGGCATGGATAATCTAGGGTATAAGCACTAAGAATCCTTAAAGAAGTTTTATATATATATATATATATATATATAACTTCTTTAAGGATATATACAATAAGTGGCAAAGAAATTGGTGGCTTTTATAGGTGCTCACACAAAGACAAATATCGACATCGTTCAAATTTAAGGGCAGTTTTCTTTTGACAAAATTGGCTTTTGACATCCTTTGTCATTTTCCTAGTCTCACGGAATTCTTCCTCATTATTATACCACATTCTCCTTCCTTATTCCCCATGGTTACCTGAACCAAGTTAAGAGCCTCTGCCTCTCCAAATAAGCTGCCAAGAATTACTTCTAATAAGAACTTGTACGTGAAGGCTGCTTGCTCAGTGAAAAGGTGTTGACCGCAAAGGACAAGTAGGTGTCAATAGATCTGCTCTCGGTGCCTATGGGACGTCGATAAGCATGAGCTCCTTTCCAGGGCTTAATAAAATAGCGCAGATGCCCCCTTGTCTGAGCGTAGCCTTTGCGTCTCATTGTACTTTGGCCCTGCCAACCCCGCCGCCGCGAGACCCCTATTGCATTGGGCCGCATGAAGAGGGTCTCATTAGGACAGACAAACGAAAACCGGGGGGTCAAGGTACATAAAGGTAGCCGGAGCTAAGGAGCATGCCTCTAAGATGAGCTGGGAGCTCCACCGCGTCCTTGGGCCAGCCCTCCGGACCTCTGGCCCGCCC
Source organism: Polymixia japonica (assembly GCA_900302305.1). Classification (NCBI taxonomy): domain Eukaryota; kingdom Metazoa; phylum Chordata; class Actinopteri; order Polymixiiformes; family Polymixiidae; genus Polymixia; species Polymixia japonica. The sequence continues at coordinate 3,237 of OMKK01044492.1, forward strand.
CGTCGTGACCTCCTATCTCCACTATTATTTGATGAGGCAGAGCTTGATAATTATTTTGCGTGGATGAAGACGGGGGCACGGTGTGAAAGGAGCGTGTCACTCCGAGGGAAAAGGATAGTAGGGGATGACAGAAAAGAGAGAGAGAGAAAAAAAAAACTAACACGCACACACACACACACACACACACACACACAAAAAAGATCAAAAGCAGGCCTTTTGCTTTTCATGCCTCAGAGGCTCCAAAGAGGATAAGGAACAATTGGGGCCTGGGTATCCTGTCCTCTCTGGCAATTAGACTCAGCTGATGAAGTGAAAGGGATGAATGGCAGGGTTCAAGGCCTTCTCTAGGATTCACACAACAGGGTGTGTTTTCCCCTTCTCCGTCCTTTATCTTCATCTCCCCTCAGAGTGGCAGAGATGCAGCTGAAATATTTCCAGATGAAGACAATGTGACTCAAGGTGCCAAATCTTAATCATGCGGGCTGATGAGATTGAAGAGGTGTCAGAGTAGCCAGGGGGGCAAAGACAGACTTGCATACGATCCAGTGTTTACACATTTCCAAGACAGCGCACAAAGAGGGAGATCTGCCTGTTATCAAAAAGCCACGTTGGCACAGGTAAACGCATAACATGCTTTAAGTTTGAATTACATGTTTACCCATAAAATCAACACCTATTCAATACTGTACTGCAAGCGGGGGGTGTTGTTCAATAGGATAAAGCAGATGCACCTGACATATGGACAATTGTTCACCCATAGTGTACAATGTGTTCAGGAACGTACCTGATTAGCGAGTTGTGACCAATTAAAAAACATTCTCATTACGATCCGCACTAATTTAGCTTAGACAGAGAGAATGATCATCGCATTCAACGCTAAAAACATGTTTTGAAAGAAATCGTGCAAAATTAAAATGCACCCCGTAATCACTTTTCTGAACAAAACTTTTGTCAGCCATTGTGAATACATCACTGTAGAAAAGATGTTTCAGAATATATTGTCATTTTATTTATCGCATGGTAAAATACTGTAACTTTTGACTAATGTTGAAACTAATGTTACTGTAAACTGCGTTGCAGTAAGGTCTCTTTTTCGGTATAATATTGTACTGTTATAATATTTTGTTGGGTGTTACTATAAATTAAACTGTTTCCTTTTTCCCTTCCCTTTTATTGTTTCCTGTATTGTATAATATTGTTTTGGGCATTACTGTAAATTACCCTTTCAAACATTGAACTACTGTGACAACCAGAATCATCTACTGCTTTCATTGAGATAAACAGTAAACAATACACACATAAAAACATTACCAGCTCTGGGTTAACAGGACTAGCTCAAAATCTAGTATACATCTGGACTGTGTATGGTCAATGTGCGAAATCGTGGCCAAAAGCCTTGTCGCTAGAGGGCTTTTAATTTGAAACGGCCAATGGGGAAATTCCTATAGTCAGCCAACCAATGGTGTAACTTCATCACTCAGTCAGTGAATCAGTCAGTGAGTCAGTGACGGACGGACAGACATTCGCGTTTATAGGGCTGTTGCGGTCCACGCTGTTGCGGTCCAGCCAAAAGACTTAAGCAACTTTGAAAGCCTATTGGTTGACGTTGTTTAAAATGTTGCAAAACATCTATTACTTAACTCGTTCTAAAAAGCTTCAAGAGAAACAATGGTGCTGAAGCACAAAAAACTATTGAAGTCTAATCTCATCATAACTCCTTTAAACATGTTCTACATCTCACTGTGTATAATCTATCAATTCTATCAGGTCTATTAAAAATGTATAGGGCATGACAATTTATTTATGGCACAATAAATATTCAAAATTAGTATAAATAACCTATCGCTGACATTGTTGTACACTTGATGTTTGAATGTTTGTTGGAGAAACTGAGAAGAAACTTGCATGAAGATGTTTTAGACTAAAGTTATCAGACTATGGTTAATGCAAAGTTATTTATTTGTTATTATAATAAAAATATCACTCAGTGCGGCTGTTAAACACGATTGCAGTGGATTAAAAATGTCAGTCTTACGAGTTGGGTGGCAAAATAGCCGAAATAACCTTGCGGTCAGAGCAAAGGGTCGGGATACTTTGAATATCGGTACTTCCTCAGAATTTGTGGTGACAGAACTGGGATGAGAGCATCACAGATAAAACGCTGGACACGCGTTATGAAGAGATGCCACACCCTACGGGAAATGAAATGCAAGTGACTGAACCTCTGCTGCACTGCACCCAGCCACGTCTGAATCCACCTAACCAGGCAGTGGTGTAGTGTAATATTGGGGGACGTTGCCAATGATAAGTATTTTGTCATCAAAATACGATAAAATGTTCATCTTTCATCTTTACAGGCTACCAGCTTACACAGTAAGCCAGGGTGACGTAAAGCTAATAACATTTATAGTAACTTACCACCAGCTCATCTTTTCAGATTACATAATATTTATATTATTTTAATTACTATATCAGCGCTAGTGTTGTAAAATGAAACTATTTAATACAATATGTGATTTTTACAGTACCACCCTTCGCTTTGCATGCCAGCAAATCACTGCAATGGTCTGGATATAGTCTGCTCAAATATGGAAAACATAAACTTGCTAGCAACTAGCTGTCTGTGGGTTACTATACATTTCATAGAAAATGTCTTACAGTGATTTAGTGCATGGTAGTAAATGAGCCCAGAAGCTTTAACGATACTGCCACACTGCACTAAAACCTTAAGATGATTAGTGATATTCTTAAATCTAGCCAACTGATAATGTGTTTAAAGAAGCGATACGGCTTTTCCCAGATTTTAGTTCAAAGACTGAGAAGCATGGGGTCAGAATGCCAATGGGCTAAATAAAGAGTAGCCAAAATGGGCTTTGGGGGATTTAAAACTTGGGCTCCTGAACCCCTTTGATCAAAATGGAGCTACAGCCATAGAAACGCTGAGCATCAAGGTCTGGGACGTGTTGCTAGCAGAAATTGTGAATTTGGCATGTGGACTGCAATGCTATATGTGATAATAGTTATTTTATATACATATACATGCATACATGCATATGCACTGTATATGAAGAGCCAAGTGCCTAATTTCCAATTCACTTTGTAATTGTCAGTTAGTGAACCTGGGCTAAACCACCCCAGGTGTTTTTCAACATTTTGACACAAAGTTGTAAGAGTAGCAAAACTTTATACGATTTTTTAAAGGAAATTGTGGAAACCTATAGCAAATCCATAGTTTCCCCTCATATTGACTCATAAGTTTTGTGTGTTTACCTTAAAATAGATTATCCCCTAATTTATTGGTTAAACCAATTGAACTAAGGTGTATATATCTGGAAAAATGACTTTAAATGACTTTAGTGTTTGTTTAAATGAAACTACTTTCTCATTTGTAAAATAGTTAGCCGGCTAGTTATTAGCTGTAGATGTTTTTTTTACCAGGCCTTACTCTTTTAATATGACTGAGCAGGTCTTGTTTGTATTTAAAAGGGTTTGGTGAAAAGTCTTAAGTATATGACACACCTAAACTGATTTTACCATCTTGACCAATCTTGAGCAGCCAAGTGTGTTTTGTGTCATGTAATGATGTCCATTAGATCCATGAGAATCCATGAGAAGTAATGATAAGACAATAAACCTTGACCAAATGTACAGTAACACTAATAAATCTCCGTCCACCGCGTCAAGCTACTTAAAAACGCTGTGAATGACTATAAAAATGAATAAATGAAAATGAGCAAATAATCTAAAATCATAATCAATCAAAACTTCAAATATGCATGTTTATTATCTTCCTGTCAATTAAAGCATAACACCTGTAGATAGCTATATCAACAACTGATTAGTGTTGGAGACAGACATAATGACAAATAGATAACATGTGATGGAGGAGTGAACTGGAACATTTCCATTAGCCTATGCAAGGTCTTATATTTCCTCATGACACTGTTGGTTAGCTCATATTTAAGTTATGATGATTCCACTCTTCACGAAAAGTATTCAAAGAGTTCATGGGGGGACGCAGAGCGTAACCGGTGTACTTTATGTACTGTAGTAGCCCACTAGAAGTGGCTGAGACAACTAAACAGCATATACATATAAAGCATAACATCCTATGTGTTTTTCAGTGTGAGAGTAGAGAGCAAACAACATTGTTGTAACACACAATGATTCTTTAATTCTTTAATTACGAATTATTTCGCTTTAATTAAAGTCATATTCTAAGTACTTGTTGTTTCATTAAACCTGTAAAGAAGTGTGATACAAGTCACATTATTAGCATAAGTAAGCCTGTCAATTGGGGTTTCGCCTGTTTTAGCACTTTCCTTCAAGGCCTCCTGTGGCTACGTATATTTACACTTCTTTATTTGTTTACGTTTAGCTTTCATGCTTCTTGAGTTTTAACACTACTTAATTTGTTCTAAAGTTTATTGGGTGCAATGTGCAACATGATGAGAACAGTATGACAGGAGGGAAGTGAAGTGAAGAAGCCCATAGAAGGGAAGGGGGTCAATGAACTATTCAATCAATAATAACATGCGAGATTGCATCAAACAGGAATATTGATGGGGCATTTAAGCTTAAAGTATCCTTATATCAGACAAAGGAAAACAATTTGCCTAAATAACTATTCCATGTCCAATAATACTTTTTAAAAAGTGACCATAATATGGTTGATATGCAGTGTAATTTGATATAATGTATGTGTATGTACATACAGTATATAAATATATATATATATATATATCCAGAAAGGGAGAGAGAAAGAGAGGAGGCCTATATACACTTTTCGAACTAGAAAATACTGGACAATAAATCCAAATTTTCAGTGCCTCGAAAAATCCTCCAAAACCACATCCCAGTATTCAGACCATTAACAACAACAGATTATTCATACACCTAATGACAGAAGGTGTTGGGACGCACAGCATAATGGCCATCTTGTTTTAATTGTTCATATATTTTGCTCTTTTTGCAGGTGACAAGGCCATTACTCCACAGTCACTACTTATCAGCGGCATCACAGAGGATTAATGGTTTCACTTGTGCTGGTTAGAAATGTTTAAGTTGTCCCGATTATCAGTGCAAGAAAAAGAATAATGGTTATTTGTCATTGTGTTAGGCAGTGAGAGGGACTAATCTAACAAAACACTGAGTTAAGAACACGATTAACCCTTTCTGGAAATGGAGCAAGATTGAATGGGATGCATATTGTACTGTACACAGTCAGCTAGCTAGTGTCCAAAGCTTTAGACTCAACGTAGAACCGACTTATGACACATTATTGTTAAACTATTGTATATATTTTGGTATCTTATAGGAAATATCAGACAGACAATCATTTAACTGTTTAAGACAATCATTTTAAAAGGGTAAATAGTAAAAGGTAAATAACAATCTGGACTGATGAAAAAAAAAAGAATAGCCTCTTATACATAAGTGAAAAGATGATAAACTTCGAAAGTGGTTTCGTACTTTCAAAACCCGAAGTTAATATTCTGTCATTCTCTATATAAGCATCATTCATCTTGTGCGAGTAATTCAGAGTGAGACTGGGTAAGTTGGCAGTCTACAGGTCACAAGGTCAAAAACATCAACGTTTTATAAATAAGTACGAATGATATCGAGCTGGAAAAAAAGGGGCGCGGAATCATAAACCTTAACTATATAAAATAAACAGCAATTAAAGAGCCAAGGAAGAACCAGGAAGAAACAGAGGCAGACACTGCATTTGTCAAAAAAAAAAAAAACAGAACCGGGCTTCCAGGATATAATATGTGGCCCTTCATTTTCCTCCGCTGAATAAACCATCATAAGAAAGCCAACTTGGGTCAACACTAACAAGGCCAGACGATAAACATGACAAACAATGACTGCAAAACAAGTAATACAAAATGATTTATCATTTGAATTCAAATGTATAAAGAGGCTTATAGTTACTTGTAGCAAATTACTACAAGCAATAGTTGCCATAAAACCTTTTTAATGCATTTGTCTTGCGGTGGATTTTAGCAGTGGTTCAGCCCCCCTAAGCGTTTGGTCTAGCTGCGAAGGCATGTTCCTGCTCCAGTAATCTCCTACATTATTTTCCTTGTCTGTCACCTTTATAGTATCTATTAGCCACTCTCTACTATCTGTTTGTGGGGTATTTTCTCTTCCTTTTCCCCATGAATGTTTTATATATTGGAGGGAGAATGATTGTTCTTTGCAATGAGCCCAGCGCACGGCCTCAGTAAGACAAATTGCCCCAGAACGTCTAAATGGCAGTCAATGATAACTCATTGTAAGGAGAGTAAGTGACTTCCAATGGAGTGGATAGGGGGACAGAGAATAATGGCAGAGCACAGGTGAAAAATAGATGTTTGGCTCTGTGTAATTACTCCATTAGGGGGCTCTCTGTTAATCTAGCAAACCACAGCAAGTGTTTTTACAGCGATGAGGAGGTGACGGGGGAAAATGACTGTAGCCGGACAGAGAGGAGCTCTGCTACCCCCAATCACAACACACACCATGAAGTGTTTACTAATGGCCAAATGTGCTCTCAGCCTATGTGCTCTAATATCCCACATCAGCTACCCCAGTTAAGTGTAGTGATAGATGTATTGATGAAGTTCATTATTGAGTTGACCAATTAATTACCTTCAGTATGGTCCCATGTGTTCAGAGTGCTTTAACCTTCTTTTTATCAACTGCATATTGGAAGATGGATCAGCTGTTAGCCTGTTAAACATGAAAATCAAGGTTACCACAAAAAAGGACAAAGGAGGACCCACCCACTGGAAATCAACACCCCCATTCTGCTGATTCCCAGACAAACATAATGATAACCATTTTTTGACCATTTGGTGTCTGCTGCTTCTGCCTGTGGCAATCTAGACAAAAGAGGCATGAAAACATGGCACAATATGGTCTTAAGAGTTTATTCTGACCACACAATCTGTTTTCTTAAGTCAACTTTTAAAACACTGCTATGAGCAGTGCCCACAGCTTTATCACTCAAGCTCAGATTGACCTTGTATTCACCTTTATACCATTTCCCATCTGTTTGAGTTTCACCCCAGAATCCATCCCAATTGGCTTTAGGCCCACTTTGCATTGGGCTTCCTCAGTGGAACTCTGAATAAGACCCTGTAGGAGTAAAAGACTTTTCGTTCGTTCTTTTTTAGAGAAATTTAAGCCTTCATCTCAGCATTTCTTTACACACGTATTTCATTTGGCAGGAATATAGGCTGTTTTCGGACAGTTATGTCGGTTACAACACAGGCTCATGTGAATCCATGAAGGAAGCCCCAGCAAGTAGTTTAACATTCACACATTTACCCTTAGACAACACCTTCTCATATATTAAACACTCAAATCATCTATAACCCATCCTCTAGCCTATGGTACAATTACCCAGTTAGAATTTAATGGTCAGCCAATGGTTCTTAACGAGTCCATTGATACCATTCCCCACACAGATGCCCATTCGAAATTAAATTCGTCTGAAGAAAAAAAAAAAAAACACATTAAATGTAAGCAAGTAATTGTACAATTCTTATCTAGAAAGGAACTGCACAAAGGTTCCAATTGGGGAAATACCTCCCAAGTTTACTTTTTTTTTTCTTTTTATTGCCACAAAAAGCCGCAGGTTGTGGTTAAGGTATTACAGAATGCTGAGAACACTGAGATGCCATTACCACTCAGTGGTGAAAACGAGCACGGTTCCCCCGATTAAGCATGAACTCCTGGGTCACGATCTTTCTTTGCGATGCTTAATTTGTCTATCGATTAGTGACATGGTCCGTGGCTTGCACCTACCTGTAATATTATCTTTCTAAAAAAAAAAGTCGTGGTTCAGTCATAGCCCTTGTCACTGTAACCCAACACGGAGTGAGAGAGCGGGTTGGCCTACAAGCTTTGCTGCGGGGATCAGAATGACGCGTCTTTAAATTGCGGGCTACAGCGCCGCTCAGTGGACGCACCTGATCACTATGTTGCTCCAGCTCTCTGCCTTGCAATAATTGTACACAAACCCCCTTCCAAGTTTTTTTTTTTTTTATCTAAACGTAATACAAATGTCTTACTCTGTTCAAACTGTTTGGTGCATTCAAGGCGGTTTTTAAATGATAGTTTTGACTGCAAGTGATCACAAACTAGGAACATTTTTCTTCCACCCTGAAGTCGTCATGCTGTGGGTATGTTACTGTATGTCTGTAGCGCTTTCGATACTACAGGATATTTGACGTTGTTATAATTCAGTAGGCTACGACATACTGCGAGTTGTGTAATGAAATTTGCAAGTTTTCAAAGTCCGCCCAAAATTATGACCCGTGCATCATACCTTTTAAAAAGTTTGTTTATTTCTACAAGCATACGTTAACTTTGCTGTTGTTCATTGCGATGCCTACATCACTTTTGTAACTGTTAACAACCACTCAATTCTAGTTAGTTATACTGCACAGCCGTATCATTTTAACCATGTAAAACGGGGAAATATAGATATTTATTGAAATAGTACTGACATATACGCAAACCACCAACAGCTTTCCTTATGAAAGCTTTCCTGTTATCTTATTTATGAACAAGAACCCTAATGTGGAACGATATATTCTGACCTACTTCAAAAGCAAGGTTTACCTTGATTAGCTTTGATAGATTAATTAATAACAGATAAATGAGCGTGCATACTGTGATCTGTTTGAGGTCGGCCCTTGGCTAAGTGGGGGTTAGACTTCTGCCTGACTATGTGTAGCTGTGTGGCCTCCTGCATTGGAGAGAGAGAGAGAGAGAGAGAGAGAGAGAGAAAGAGAGAGAGAGAGAGAAAGAGAGAACCTCCCACTCCAGAGCAGCCTGCCATGACACATGCCTATGCCTCTCCATGCTAACACACCTGCATTTGATGGCGTAGATACCCTTAATGGGTTCTGTCTTTAAAACTTACGGAGCTATTTTTATCCACACTGCCCTGCTTTGTATGATGCATACCTCAGACACACAACGCGTGCATACAATAAACTGGACTTTATTTGTTGTTTCTGTCAAATAGTAAGCGATGGCAGACTACAAATATCACAATTTGGCCTACGTGACCCGGAGAGCCCTCAATAACCTACATTTGAATATATTCAATTTG
>OMKK01044513.1:0-13530 GCA_900302305.1 Polymixia japonica
AGAGAGAGAGAGAGAGAGAGAGAGAGAGGAGAGCCACACCCACGCCACACACTAACACACACACACACACACACACACACACACACACTGACAGGACACAAAAAGACAGACAAGGGAGGTGGAGAGCCAAGGGAGGCAGGGAACACAGAGAAACACAGGGGAAAACTGGAGTCATGCTGGAGCCATGACAAGTTGCCTAGAAGCCTTTTAAAAATGTAGACTCTAGTCTCCCTGTTTCCTGCTTGTCCGGCTGGATGAGCTATCGTCTCCACTAAAATAGATGGTTTCAACTCAAATGTTATCAATTTGATTTGTAAATAATAATAATAATAATAATAAACTTTATTTATATAGCGCCTTTCATACAAGGATTGTAGCTCAATGAATGTAAATGTCATTAATTTAACTGACATTAAATGAATTTACGTTGACAATAAGATGTCCTGTGTGCGGACATTTCCTGTCCTCCAAGAAGGCAGATTTCTTTTTTGTACAATCAACTGTGCTTTTCTGTTGCACGGCATTGTGTTGCTGGGATCAGCAGAAACAACAGTACACAAAATGGAGAGAATAACAAAGACAAGGAGGAGAAGAAGAAGCGAGAGAAAGAGCGACTGACTTCTCCAGTATTTACTGTTCAGCACACAACTGTCAAGTAGGTCAATGCGACAGGCCTGAATGATTTCTGTTCTGTTGTGTGTTTTGGTTCAGACTAGCGGCGAATAGGTGCATCGATAAACAGATAGAAATGTAGCATTAGCTCGGTGTTTGATCCGAACAGAGTGACGTACTCGCTCCCATCCAGATCGTAAACTTTTAACACCAAGACGAGCACCAAGTTCATTTGAAGTTTATACAACGCCACGGGACATATGATGATCTTTAAGCTTGGATGCTTTTTTTTGGGAGGGCAAATAAATCTCCACAGGAACCAGTGGAGCCTCACAATTGTGTTTTTGAAAAACGTTGAGCATAACGACTTGTACCCTCAACTTCCCCTCTTCCTGCTCACTTGGCTGCTTCAAAAAGGCCACATCAGACTCATAATAGACCTCATTAGATTTGTATTGAACAAGCTCTGAGCTGGTATAATGTAGCCTCACTGTTAGCTGCATTTTGCCTGTGTGTATATTCCTTTGGAGAATTAAAGATTAATTGCCAATTTCCCCGAGTTTTCAACATTGATTAATTACAGTGAGAGTCATTGGTGAATCCAGAAGATTAATGCCGCGAGAGTTGCCCCTTTAGATTGTTATTGATTTTGATTTGCTCAAAAAACACTGTCTTCCTCTCCCAGGAGGGCAGAATGTTACAATCAGAACAAGTATTAACTACAAACATGCACAGACCAGTTCTCAACTGTATGGAATACATTGTTAAATATGAGTGTTATGAATAAAGGTTCACTTAATTGGGCAGAAAATGGTTGCAGTGAAGGGGTTACCAATGGCAACAAAGGATCAAAAACTATATTACACAGGGCATGCTCTATTTTAAGTCAGCCATTACCTCAGCACAATAACAATAACATTGAATGTAGCCTGTGACCTTTAAAATACCAGTTACCAGTCTTTCTTTTTACTAAATCTTGATATTGGCGGTCTTAACTTTCTGTCACATTTCTATTTCAAGGGATAAAGTGGGTCCCCCTTTCTGTATTTTGGACATGCTGTATCTTTTTTATGTTGAAATTGTGTTACCTCATGCAATCCATGAATGTTACACAGTGTAACTGAAGCAAGGAAGATTTTTTTTTTTTTTTTTTCTTTTTCCGGTGTTCAATTTGAAGTCAAAAAGCAAATCAGAAAGACTGACGCATTTTTGTCTGTCAAAGGCAATGGGCTCTTTGTTATTAGTGCTCCACCGGGAGGTCGGCTTCTAAACAAGGGATTAAGCCCATTGTGATCTGCCTAAGCACACCGTATTAGCCATATTCTCACGGAATCTCTTGAAAGCCACTTTGAAACCTAGGATGCTTCTGATGTGCTTGTGTCAGGGGAAAAAGGCGGCATATCTGGGAGCGCGCGTGATCTCAGATTCAATTACGGATCCATTTTAAATGAGATATCTTTGCAGTAAAAAAAAAAATCCCAGATTATGGCGCTTTGAAATGGAAAAGCAGTAATTCACGAGACCTATGTGTGATCTGCAAAAAGAGTGTTGTATCAAATGGATTTGTGACACCAGTCTCTGTAGAATAGTCATTCCTTTTTACGGCAAGTGCAGGTATACTTAACTTGGCATGAGGGGATAGATGGAATAGAACACAAGACTGTGGATAGAAAATTGCAAATATACAGCGGCTCAGTGTATAGCAAAGTGTAAAATCACAGAAATTCCCCTGAGCTGTCAGCTCGTGCGCCTCCGACTTGATTGACAGCCTTCACCTCAATGTTCATTGGAGCGTTGGGGTTGCAGGGCGGGCCTAGGTCAGTCCGTTGACTAACACGCGCTGACTGCAACGAGAAAGAGACGGAGACCCGCTAGACCGCTCCACAGCGCCATCTAACTACTAGAGGCTGAAATTATACAAGATTGCGTCTTTAAGACTCACTAAAATGTCTTCTTTCTTTCTTTCTTTCTTTCTTTCTTTCTTTCTTTCTTCAGTGGTTCAATAAAATTCTGCAAAAACAGCTCTCCAAAATGGCTTTTGCCACAAAATGGTACCCTAGATTTCTTGGCTATGACTTATCTGCAGGTTTCAAGAGGATGTCTGCATGGCCCACCATCTCAAATCTGTTGAAATCAAACAATGAGGCTAAGGTGCACCATTGGTTGCAGATCACATAAGCTAAGTTGGGGGGGGGGGATGTTTGTCTCTCTCATTTGCACTGTCCCCTGGACTGCGTTCATTGCGCTCCCTCTGATCACATGCAGGCGCACATGATCACTGCCTGCACGGTGGCTGAGAATATCCACTCCCCTGCCTGTCCACTTGTGAGCTGTAGACATTTAAGAAAGATAAGCAAAGATGTCCTGCTCTCCATCTCTCTCCTCACACATGTACAGTATGATGAATCACTAAATCATTTTCTAAATGGATTTAAATGACAATGTTCCATTGAGAATTCTTGTTTGGTGGTTTACTATGGGGGCCCGATTGTGTTGGCTTGTAATCGTGTATCATACTGTATATATTTTTTATTATCAAATGACACATTTGTGTGGGAAACCAATAACTTCCTGGTTTCCTATTTCTTGTTCTCCTATTTCTTTTTTGACTACTCTATTTCCTTTTATTGCCTACTCTTACATGCAAATGAGAAGGGCGTGGCTAAAATGGATGGGCGGAGTCTACATTTCTCCATTCCAAGTCATCTGCGGCTACGTTTACATGCACACCAATAACCATTCATATTCGGGATAGTGGAGTGTAGCTGCAAGGGGGCACAAGCCAGTGTCTCGTTGTGCCGGTCCCAAGCCCGGATAAATACAGAGGGTTGTGTCAGGAAGGGCATCCGACGTAAAAACCTTGGCAAATCAAACATGCGAATCGAATGATTCGCTGTGGCGACCCCTGAAGGGAAAAGACGAAAGAAAAAAAAAAAAAATAAAAATTCGGGATAGTGGAGTATTTTGTTTATGAGTTGGCACATATAAAAGTCATATCCCGTTTACAGTAACAACGACAAGCTCTAATCCCGGTTATGTGAGAAGGTACCTGGATGTCTTATGGTGGTCTGCACATGCTCAGTTTCGCATAGAATCAGTGAAACAAAACATGGCGGCAAGTGGTAACAAGCGATAAGTCTCACTTTTGTAGTGCAGAGGAAATCATGACAGGGGTTTCAATCATAACGGGTTCATATTCTTGGTTGCCTGGATGGCAGGCGGCATCTCAATAGCGATTTATTTAAAGAGGTACTGTACACTTAAACATGTTTTTTGGGCTGTAAAACCAAATTATATGACGGTACTATAATAAAACACATCAATCCTTGACATTGACACCAAATGTATAAAAATCAACATTTCATGGCTCAACACTCCATCTGCTGTTTTAAATCAGCCTGAGCCTTGCAAGGCCAATGCTGGCATGGAGTCAACCATTTTGGGACTACTCTACGTCATGAAATTTATATTAAAAAAAAAGGGCTCCTGCCCTCCTGCCTCACCCCTGCCGACCCTCAGCCATGGATACAGGGATATTAGAAAATAGGATATTAAATGTGCATGTAAACAACGTATCCCGAAAATGATCTTAAGCGGGATATGAACTAGTATCCGGGATACTGTGTGCATGCGTCTATATTGTTTGATATGCTGACACCTGGCAAATAATCCTCAACCCTATTTAAAATTTCAGAGGGTGCAATATTTTGGCCATCTATACCATAAACTAGGAAATGAATTTCCCTTACAATTTGTGTGTATGCTCCCATTTCTACAGTTTGGTGTGTGGTAATATTAAACAGTATACATATACTTTGTTTGCTATATAAATAAGAAGCGGTTACACTTTACACATCAACAATACTAAAAGTGTGTGGCTGTAGGTAGTTATTCCCAGACTGTTGTAGTCAATGCTGATCTGCCAAACATTAACCAATGAAATGTCAGATACCGCCCATGTGATTGTAGCCACGCCCTTCTCATTTGCATGCACGAGTAAGCAATAATAAGAGAATAGGAAATAGAGTAGTCAATAAAGAAATAGGAGAACAGGAAATAAGAGACTAGGGAAATAAATAGCATTTATTTATTTGTTAAATTTGTTTATTTTATTTGTTATTTGTTAAACTTAGATCAGAAAAAGTTGAAAAAGCCTGTTAAGAACGGACACCAGTTAAGGCAATCATGTAAAACACAGAGATGGATTTGCTATCTGGAATCTTTTTTCAGGGCAAGTAAGTTGATGGAGCTGAATATGAGAGAGGGTCGTTATATGAATGAGGTCAGCAGTTGCTCTGCCTTTCTTTCAGTTACTTTCAGGTCTTGCTGAGAAAGCTGAAGGCTTGCTAAGTCTGAACTTTTAGATATGGTCAAGTGTATCCTGTGTATTCTTGTTAGTTAGCGTAAGCAAATTAACTTTCTACTTATAGTTGTAACTTGGATTGGGAGTGAAAGGTGAACATGTATGGTAATCTATACCACATGCTTAAGTATTGATACTTTCTTACATGGGGTAAGAAAGTTATCTTTGTCCTCTATGAATGTATTTGTCAATCATATCAAAATAAATCCCTTTCCAATAACGAAGGAGACCTGTCCTTCAGTTATCTCCCTGTAGAGCTTGGATGTCTAATTTGTGCAAATATTTCTTTTGGTGGAAGCAATTTACTGTAGTTATGCACTATGATATTCCATAGCTGAATCATACCTCAAATGTAGTACCAAAATAGGACCCAAATGTGTTTCTCTTTGGTTAAATTCATTAAGGAAGGAGAAGCCATTATCTCAGCAAACTGCCATGGGTGAATAATTAATCATTCTATCACTCGTTTGTTTGACCCGAATGTATAACATTTATCCCTCGCTCTTTGCTTGCTAATGAAATCCTCTCTTTAATTTGAGAAAGATGTTGGCTTTTCATGTTTAGGCCATCTGAATCACAATGCCGCTAATGCATTATAAATTGCATTTACATGGCACTTTTGAAATGCAAGGTCAGGAGCTCCTTGAGACATGTACCAGGCAGCCATTTTGATTTCCAGAATTTCACCACATAATGTTTTTTGTCTATACAGATGTCTGTTTTGTATACAGATGCATGTCTATCAGTATTTAACAACTCACTAGCAAGCTGTTTCATGTAAGTTAGTTTCATGTTGGTTGGGTGTACAGTATAGTTATTGCCATAATGTATATGGAAAAGTAAAAAGGGATTTGTTATTTTTGTCTCTGACTCAGAGACACATTCACTTTATTGATTCAGGAAATACGTAAGTCAAATTACGTTGGAACCAATTAAAATTATTTTTGATTTGCAGATTCTTTCACTTGTCTTGAAGCTGCTATGTGCTAAATTTCTAAGTTATTAAGACTATGCTATGCAAAGGTTCAGTGAAATTTGAGAATCACATCAAATGTCTGCCACTACAGGTCGGCCAGTCTGTTGATATTCCCTCTTTTTTAAACCATGTTTACATTGCCAGCCCAACAATAAACTCCTCCCAAGAATCCGTTCACCTGTAGCATGTGAGGGTTTTGATGGACAGGGGAGAGGTGCAGCAGGGGAGGAACTGTAACGTCTTGTTGTTGTAATTCCACTCATTACACAACATTTAGATGATCAAAGAGCTTATTTGCCAAAATGTCAGTGTCTGTGTATTTCTTTAACAGATGTAAAGACTTACTGTAAGGATGCAACTGCATTCCTCTCTAGATCTCTTAAGGCAAAGACCACCGGCATTCAATCAGACAAGAGTTCACAAACTGCCTCTTCTTCCCAGACATTTGGATTTAAAGCAGAGCCTCAAGTTCAAACCACACTTAAGAATCGCTTGACAAAAACAATGTATTTTCAACAGGAAAAAGCTACGCTTTACTTGTTGAGCAACACTTGTCGTGTGACGAAGTATAAATTAGGCTTTAGGAAACAAAGTGGCAAGAGGGCCAGGGCCGCTGTTTAACAACGCCCTTTGTTTGTTGTCTGGGAAATTCACTTTGTAATCTCCTCGACCCTGTGAAGGCTTGCCAGGGAGTAGTGCCACATAAAACCCCTTGATTTCTTATTTTATCTGCGGACAACTAAATCAATGGTCGTCTTCTCTGGTGCCCCCCCCTCCTCGCCAACCCCCGCACCCCAAACAGACAGGCCCATGCCGTCCATCCATCCCACTCTCCAATCAGACTATTTAGGCCAGGCTATTTCAGGGGAGAATGAAGCTCGAGGTGGACAAGCTCTCCTCAGTGTCTCCCAGAGACAGGGGGGTGCGTAAAAAAAAAAACCCCAAAAAAACCATTGAAATTTCCCAGGATCTTGACACATCTAATTGAGATTTCATGCCTTGTTTTTTCTGAGATCCAAAACCTTGCTCTTTTCTACCGTGAGCCGTATTTCCCCAAGGATCTTGATGAAATTGTTTTCAGGTTTTATTTGGTTTTTGTTGCTTTAAGGACTTTTTTTTATCACACCAGAACAGCTTTTCAATAAAAGTGCCTCTTTTGTTCTGTAGACAAAATGACTACACTTGATTTGGTTTGTCTGAAAGGTAGTGAAAAATGAATCCCAATCAACTTTCTCTTCCTTTCATCAGCAAAAGTAATTTGACGGCATGCATAGATTTGTCAGGAGTGTTGTAAAAACACTGTTTTAGTATTCAAAACCTCCTCTAATCCCTCATTCATTCTCATTCACCTGATCAGGACAGGAAGCAGTCAAATGCTGTAGGTCTTCAATCATCATACTTGACAGAGAAATGCTGATCTGTGATGAAAACAAAAATGAACGCAACATCTACTGTGTCTTATATAGGGAAAGCTGTATTCAGGCCTCCTAACCATGAATTTACAAGTTAAGTGCATCCATCGTATTCAGTGCATTGTAAAAACTCCAAGGCAAGGTTTATTTAATCGCTTCCAGCCCTAAAATCAAATCTGCACTATCATATTTTATCTTTCACTTTTACGCACAAATTCACTAAACAAAACCATGCATTTACTAGCAAAAAAAACCGGTAATCTTTGACATGGGGTAATTTGAGCCCATGTGATACATGCATTTATACTCAAGGAATGAAAGTCATTTGCCTCTTCAGTCCCCTATCAACCTGTCTAGTTGTATTTCAACTATGTCAGACAAGCCTTTTGTCTCACAGGCTCACTTGCTATGACATCATTCAGGTTTGCATTACATCGCCGTAATGGTCACAGTGGGAGTGCTGCTTCCCAGCAGGACCCATATAGCATGCTCTACAATCAATGACATCATACACACAGCCATCACCCCTGACTGCCATGGGAAATCTACAAAATGGTAGTGATCTCAGGCCATGCAGCCCTCCTACCATGGTTTAATTAAAGCAGGTTAAATGACATTATTAAGTATTGTAGTCAAAGGAGCCATGTAGTAAAAGACTTACCTGATCATATTTGTCAGGGCCTAAGCACATAGGCCTTTTTTTTATCCAAGGTCTATACCTAGATTAGTATCCTACTGTTTACATTACTGCATTAGAAAAAAACCCCTCCTGAGATAGCTAGTTGCCATTGTAAAAACGTTTTCCATTTCAACTAAATAAAAATGATGTTCCCTTAACTCTAAACCAGTCAAAATAAGGAAGCAAACCTAATTATACCACGGACCCCTTACACCGAACCAATAACCTCTATACTTCAAAAATAAAATGCTACTTAGCACAGAACATTTTTTCAATATGAGCATGTACATTTTAACTTTTGTACTTTTTGTACTTTATCCTTTAAGTACATACATTGCATGACATTTACTAGAATGTTGTAGAATGCAAGGACTTTTCTTGATTTTAAGTGCTTCTTACACAGTAGGCCTATATGTACTTTTGCATAAGTAAATGACTTAGGTATGTCTACAAGTGATCTTTTTAAATACTTTGTGAGGCCCCCAGACAAAGTATATCTTCGTCTGAAATGAGTTCATCTCAGTTGAACTAAGAAATAAACTTGGTCTTTTAATGATTGTTATCCTAAAAGACCATTAAATCAGGCCATTGTCTGTATGTTTTAGATGTCCCAGTTCATGAAAATCTATCATATATCTCATTTCACTTTTCCCTTAAACTCGTTTACGGCACCCTTCCCTATTATCGCCACTAGTGAAGAAAAAGGGTGTTAAAAGAAGTATTTTACAGTAATTATGCTCATTACCCTCTTTTGCTGCCTGTCAGGAAGGGCATGTCGACATACTTTTGCTTAGTTCCCGGCAGGGAGCATTAGTAAACACCTGAATGCAACACAGGGGCCATTAACACTCAGGAGGCTCCAATAGAGAACATGCTAATGTCTCAAAGGAACCACTATTGACATCTCAGTCCCTCCACAAGAATCTATCAGAGCGACAGAGCGCCTGAATCTGAAAAAACCCACAGCCTTGCATCTTTGCTGGCGAGAGCTCAGGGTGGGCAGGAAGGTCAGGAGCACTCACCCTTGACATTTAACAACAGTGGGTGTGACCCGGCAGGATCAGTGCTGCAGATTATTGGGAGACAGAGAGAAGATGAGAGGATCCAAATGGTGTCTGGCCTTGGCACTCTACATTACAGAGATGGATTAGGTTAATGACCCCGGCATCGAGCTGCATTCTCTCCTGGGGCTGTTCTTGTACATATTTGTGGCTCTGAGATGTGGAATGCCGACCTGACCCCCGGATTCAGTCAAGTCTGAATGGTAGTGCTTTCTCTCCATTAGGGTGATATTGCTTTACAATAAAGAGTCCCCTGATGAACCTCTTTGCCACCTTTTAGCTCATGGACAGTAAGTACAACATGACATAATAGGAGCTGAGTTTTGGATTCCAGCATCCAAACTCCCCTGTAACCAGAGCACTGCATCACTGTCCTTAACCTCAGGCAGTTGAAACATGCTGCTGATTTTTATGTGCAAGTTACGTAAATCCTGGTCCAAGCAAAGGTTTTTATGTCTTATATCTTCCATTCTGCAATGTTTCAAACTGAAAATTGTTTAGTTCAGAATGACACATACTAACAAAACTCTTTGATATGAAAAGTAATTCGCAAATGTGGAAGTTCTGTTTATTTTCTTTATGAAAGGCCTTTAAGGGGGGACACGCCCCTTTTACCGGCCAAAATGGGTGTGGTCAGGAAATTGTTTGCCACACTACCAGGTTCCATTGTGAGTATGCTGACTGAAGTGTTTGTTAGCTTGTTCATCTCTGTGAAGGGTATTTAGCCCTCCTGAGTCTGTGAAATCACTTTTCTGTTGTTTGAAGTTTGGCAAGTCCTTATTTTGCATGCTGCTTTTTATTTTCCAAGTATAGAGTGGATTTACACAACTCCTGGTTTTCTTTTATTTGACTAGCTTGAGGGTGCTTTCGTTTTAACTAGCAAAGACAAACATGCTATTTCTTAAACACTGTGTTCTGTTTGTTTGTCTCCTCGGTGGAA
This sequence comes from Polymixia japonica, assembly GCA_900302305.1. Lineage (NCBI taxonomy): Eukaryota > Metazoa > Chordata > Actinopteri > Polymixiiformes > Polymixiidae > Polymixia > Polymixia japonica. Next base: position 10,044 of record OMKK01044513.1, read on the forward strand.
CCAAGATGATTGATTACTTACTCTTTACTGGGTATGGCATAGCTGGGCAGGAGCATGCAGTGAGGGCCTGACAGTAAGAGGACATTTCTGGATGAAAGCCTAAAGTCAGGTAAGACATTATAGTGATTGTCACCTTTTGTATTAGCTGGAATGGCTGCCATGTAATCGTGAGTAGCCTTTTATTTAATAGTCCAATGTTCAGAGAGTTTTGGATGTGTCCAATCCCTTACCAACATTCTTGTCCACTAGGCTGTGACCATTAATTTGCCTTGTCTCTGGGTATCTATCTAACTGTCAGTGACCCATCTTCTAATTGCAGTAAATTAATTACAGGTGATTTGTTCAAAGGTGTAATCAAAGAACTATTGCAGAACAAAAAAGAGATTTTCTACCATCAGCTGCAACACAGAGCCCCCTATTCCCTCTGAGAAAGTTAGCCTTCAGATTCACTCTATGTGGCTGAGAAAAGTTGTGATTCAGAATCTGAGCATGTTTTGTCTTACCCAAGAACTTCTAGCATGCCACTGTTTTGCCAAGTCGAAGTTATTGTTTGGACATTGGTATGGGAGGAACCATGGACAAGTCAATGGACTGATAGCAGTACTGGCATCCTTACTTTTCCCTGATTCATCCTAATGTCATGACCCCCTCCTTGTCTGTTGGATCTTTTATATATAATCTGCCAATGGAGAAAACTTTCCTGGCATGCTTTTGACAAACACTCTTACAAGTCATTATAAAAATGGGCAATGGTGCCATGTTCACTTAAAGGCTAATACCACTCAGTTTAAATTATAGTTTCATAATTTGTATAAGTTAACTTTATGATAGTGCTGAGGCCTAATGTAATGACCAAGGTCCAAAGCCAGAAACCAGAGAACCAAGATTTCAACCTGTTATGTCATCAATATAGAAATCCTAGAGATATTTTATTCACTTTTTTATAAAATACTTATTTTGTTGACCTCAAGAAACATCTAAGTTTTAAGTAAATTAGTTTTATTCTACAGTTACTCCAAATCCAGAAAATATACGCCTAGGTGATTTTCATCCCAGGGAAGGGGAAATGGATTTAAATCTTCTCCCTTCTTTTGGCAATGCGAGACAGTTCAGTAATGCAAAATACTAGTTTTTAGGCTATCTGAATTACATATGATTCTCAAAATTCAGCTGTATTGTGGGATCCCATGTAGTTTGCGTTTGTCAGACTATTTATATACAGTGGATTGGTGGTGTGATAGTTTGGAATGGGATATGTTATTGCTCATACTATCAATTATTCAAATGACCGCTAATAATGAGTTGTGTGTAATTTAATGGCTGTTGACATAAAAGAGCAGTAAAGGATGATTTTAACGCTTCTTATTGCTCCTTATTGGTTCCAGTTGGGTCAAACATTGGTCATTTTCAAAACATTGCTCCAGCATCCTGTCTGGTATATAACGGTCTATTAAACATAATGTATGAAAGAGATCCAAGGATAGGATTTTTCCTTTTAAGTTTTTTGAGCAAGACACCACTGTTCATTTCTAATGGCGGATTATTACAGTTGTCCTTTTCCTGCATACTTGTGTTCTTAATCACGTCCAAGGAGATCCCACTTCACAAATTTGCATGTCTGTAGTCATGTATGAAAATTAAAGAAACATGTTTGAGAGGTTATTGGAGAGATTACCAGTAAAAGAGTAGAATAGAATAGTAGAATCAGTAATGCTTACATTGTTTATAAATCACTTTAAAAACATATGTTGTAAATATGGAGGTTATGTTAAAACATTCAAATGTTAACGTGATTTTAAGGAATTGTAGTAAGCAACACCAAGATGTTGCATATGCAATATTCTCAAACATTTTGTTTTTCAAAAACATGTCAGTCAGTCTTCTTTAATGAGTAGATTGTGTGTTGTGATGTGTGTGATATTTGTGTGCAGTCGTGCTGAGGTCAAGAGATTGAGGAAGGCCAAATTGACCTTAAAGGCCCCTTTAAAAAGTATCCCGTTACCATGTCAGCCATTGATGACACTAACTTGTATGAACAAGATTGAGTGAATGATTGAAAAAGAGGGAGAGAAAAAGCCACATACAGTACATCTGAGCCATGTCAGTCTCTTTAACAAAGAATCTTGTTGGACTTTGTTTTGAATCATGTTTTATTTTCTTCCAAACTCACTCACTCAGATATGTTCTGATGGAAAATCAGTTCAGACCTGCCAGGCTCCACTGTGAAACGTGTTTAATGGCTACCATCATTCTGCTCCCTTGGATTATTTTAGACCATGGCTAATGTTCATACGTAGGCTAGTTATTGTAGAAATATGTAGTCTAGTAGTTCCTATACTTGTCATCAAATTAAGGTGAGGTCAAGATGGCCAAAATATGTTATTTAATAATTTATCTGTCTGTCCTTTATTTGAAAGGTTTGCCGTTTGGTTTATTAGATATCACAAGACAGCTTGGTTTAATTTGGACGAATGTGTTCTTATTTTGCTATAGGCTTTCCGTAGGAGGCTGTTTTTTTTTTTAAAATAATAATCTCGACGAATCCTCATAACTTTAGACCAGTGCGCTTCCTAACTGTTGCTCCACCCTCCAAAACGTCAATACAATATGGGATCGCTCCTACTACAACTCATTCTCCTGGACTTCTGTTCAGCCGCAGGGCTGAACAAGTGTTCCACAGTCACACTTCACCTTCACATTTGTCAAATATTAAAAGTAGCCTAGAGCTCAGACAAAGTGCCCTCCACCTGTGCGTGGATTAAAATCTGACGAAGGGGAAAAAAAAATGTACGCTTGCATTTTCTTACATTCTACAGTCTTGATATTATTTGAAGACAGTTGAACGTGTTGGCTTGTAGGTCTGCGCTGCGAGGAAACCCTGCGCTGTCCGCGGTGCTGAAATCATCTGACGCTGAATGCAGCCCCACTGTGCAACAATATCAGGCAAACGCGATGTGTTGTTTTTGTCAAAAAAAGCATACGTTGATTTCAGATTGTTATTCGGGAAAGGTAATTGTGTCGGAGAGGGTTGAAAATGGCGCAGACGGAGAGGGGACACGAGGTGGCAAAATAAAATAAAAGAGAATGATGCCGAATGCGGTAGACCGAATTAGTGACCCTGAAAACGTTTGAGTCGGTGGGTGGTCTCATGTTGTTGTTGTTTTTTTTTATTTCGTGCAGAATTATGATATAGCCCAAAGCTGTTGTGAGACGAGCAATTTCCTCCTACTGAGTGCGATGCACAAGGTTAGAAAATCGGTCTATTTGAGTGGCTTGTGGGCCTCGTAGAAAACGGCGACTGTCCGTTATCGCAAACGCATTTCATATTCGGGGGAAAAGCGAATATATATATAAATATATATATATATATATACTATCATGCCGCTCTGCTGCTCCGGCGTGCTGCAACGTGCATGCCTCTGCAAGGCAGCGTTTGACTTCAAATTCCATATTTAGGGAAAAAAAAAAAAAAAATGCTTGATCACTT
>OMKK01044513.1:16357-49948 GCA_900302305.1 Polymixia japonica
TTTTTAAATTGCAAGTGATTTAGTGGATTGAATCCGTTTTGCGCAGTCATTCGTTGTACGCAGGGTGTGCCTGCTGCAGCACAGGTGGCAGAGATGATCCACTTTAGCAGCACTTCCCGTTGATTAACGTTGCACCTTTAGTTCAATTACTTGCCAAACCTAACGCAACTACCGTAGATAACTGTCGTCGGTTTGTATTCATTGCAATCCCGATTTTTGAATATGCAACTACACCCCTATGTTGGATGAAAAAGCAGAAGTACTGTTTTGGTACTTTGCATGCTATTATGCAGTCTCGTATGTTCCTCGTGTATATTAAACTATAAAATTTGCAGAGCATTATTTACTTGGGAATGGTCAGTTGGGTTGTGAAAATATTAACTATACATGCAATAGACATTACTTTCTGTAGCATTTGAAAGAAGAGGTTTGTTTCCCCAGCATATAAAAATGGCTATATTACACTTAAGTGCTGTTAATGAAAAATAAATTTATGAGTGGCAAAATGGTATATGCATAATTTGCCCTCTTGTATCAAGGCAAGCATGGTGATGCAATTAGACATACTTATCAGCACTTCAGCTCTCCACTCATTTGCAGGGTCAAAGGGATGAATGGCTCAAAGCAAACACTATAGAAATGTAAGCAGTGTTATAACTTTCATTTTACCTGCTCTAGGTCTATGAGAAAAACAGTTGTTGCATTCATTTCTGTGGTATTTTCCCACTGGCAGATTCTACCTAGTTGGCATCCATAGTGCCTACTGTTGTAGTATCTGGCCTTGAATACTGAGCAGGCAATGTGTTGAGAAGCCTCAGGCATTTGAGTTGTAGTAGGCAGTCTAGGGTGAGTAATCATCAGTCAGAAGGTCATGAATAGATTACGTATCATCAAGCCAGCAACTAAAAGCCTGACCAGTTCATTTACCAGGAAGCTGCTGACATGCATGTCATTCGTGGTCCTGTAGGGATAGGGTGATAGACACATGGACAGGAATGAGGGTGTTAGCTGGAAGGTTAAGGGTGTAGTGCAGTCGTGGCCTTAGCTTTAACCTTTGTCTTTAAATGCTAGTCCCACCTCTTAGTCAATCACTGGCTAACCAAGTAGCAACAAATTGGGAGTTGCATTCCTTTGATGACTGCATATGATGACTTTAATTTTTGCAAAATCATCCTCTACCCTTTTGCTTTAACTTTGGATATAGCGTAGTTGAAGAAATGAAAAATACTCGATTAATGCAATGCAATATTTGTTAAATTGAATCAAATCTCATCTGCTATCCAACTTCTTATGATTGCTAAAATTTCAATATTGGCTAGCATTGTACTTTTTTACCGGTGTTTGTGGCTTTCATGGAGAGGTACTTCATGGCTGATACTGGCTGATATCTGTATTAATACACAATTGCAGTTAAGATTCAATCTATTGTTTTGTTAATCTCATGACAAGTTCAGTTTGGTATTCTTTGGTCTAGCTGTTGGCGACCCCTTGCATGTTCCCTTTTTCTGTTATCTGCTGCTTTAAGGCATTTTTTCCTTAAATGTTCCTGCACTTTCCACAATTTCAGTGGCTTCTGTGTTCCGTGAGGGGCAAGGGATGAGAGCTGGTGTCTTGATGTATTATTGAGCCCAGACATTTGCCTTTCTAAATAAAGGCTGCTGACAGAGGGACTAAAATGCAGGAGCGCGAGTGAACCTCTAAAGACCACGTCAGTATGTTCTGTGCAGCAATGTGTTCTGCTGTCAGAGAGTTGGGTTCATAATACAGGGGGTGACTCTGGCCCAAAAAACCTCTTCATCCTTTGTCCTCATCAAATCTTCCGTCCCCCTGTCCCCATCTAGTCGCCCTCTGCAGTTGAGACCTAGTCTGATGTCTGTGGGTGGTGCGCGAGACTCGCTTCTGCTTTCTATCCATGTTGTGTGTTGGCCACAGGGTGTCCCTCCCTCTGCGTGCGCAGGTTATCGCTGAAGGCCAGCACTGCAGTGTCCTTGGACCCTGTCACTGCATCACAGCAGCTCTTGTAGATCTCCCAAAACCCATGCTCCATATAAGTGCTTTAGTATCCTTATTCCTTCATGTAGCTTTTTAATTTTTCTAGTATGAGATCCACCTGTGTTAAAGTATTTAGGCTTTTGCATAGCTTATCATAAGAGGCTGTGGTAGTACAGGGCTATGATCTCACTCTTAGATCTGTGAACATGCTAATGGATACAATAAATTTGGTGACTGAGGCATGAACCTATATGTGGCAATTGAAGATTTGGCTGTGTCAGATCTGTGTTTTGGGTCTTTTGTCAAAGATAAAGTTCTAACCTAGCTAGTTAATTATATAGATTAATACAATAAGGCTACTCCAGATACAACTTCAGATACAAAATGTCAGAAACAACCTCAACAATAAGTTCTAGTCCCAGTGCAAAATTAATTGATTAATTGATTTTCCTATTGTGCTTTCAGTATGGTTTGTTTTTGAGTACCTTGCCTATTTTCAGCACAAAAGGCAGTAGAGCATTGGCATGGTTGTGAGCCAGTTATTACATCCCAGCTGGCGGGCTAGCTCTAAAAACTGTTTGAGGGCAGGCTAGATTGATATGTGTCAGTCTTGCATTGGCTTTAGCATTATATTCCATCCACTAGGAAACGTGTTTAGACATTGTACAATGTTGTGTGTTTTTCATTTGTATTGGCTGTTTTCAGTCACAGTGTGTGGGTAGACTAGTCAGGTCTGTCTTTAGCAGAGATATTTTGAACTGTTACTTGTGGGCTTTTAGTTTTTCAAGGACAGACCATGCATGTCAGTGAGCCCGCTCTGGAGCTCTTCACACTGCAACTTGTAACGCATACTTGGTCAATTTAATCCTCAGAGTGACCATTAGTAGAGATGTTCTGCCCTCACTTTTAAGTGCTCAGTGTCACATCAGTAGAGGTTGGTTTCAGCTAGGGCTTTTCCCAATTAAAGAAATAATAAATAATAAAAGACTTTGTCATTGGTTTTTGTCATCAACTGGATTGGATACACAATCTGCAATCTTCAAATACATTGTCACCCTTGCATCTAGTGTATTTCAAAGACCAATGCATATTTATAAATATTGTTGTAATCCAAATTTAACTTTATTAGGCATAATATAAATTTTTTTTTTTAATTCACTTAAACTGACTAATTCCCTAAGCAACTTTAGTTCACTAACAACCAAGTACTCAGCTAATCGACAAAAGGGAAGCACACACAAACCTAGTTTCTTGCATCAGGCTGAAAATTCCAGTCTTAAGTCCCAAGTAGGACCTTTTCATGATATGATATTAAGATATAATATTAAGAACCAGTCACTGTTCTATATTTAATGAATCAGTAGGATTATTAAAGAAATAAAAAATGAAAGGAACACCAGCATAACTAAGGTGCATTTTGACAGGCCTTGGCTCTTCAACAGAAGTAGAAGTGCTATGCAATTCAAGGCATGTTAAAACTTTTTGCACTTTGTCTCCCTTGCTGGCAGTGAGAGATAACTTGTTCGAACTACTGAAATGATGTTCGGACTACTACAAACACTGTAGCAGCGAGCGGCACTTGTGATGTCAGCTTCCCAGTAAACATCTGCCATAGCCAAATTGGAAAGACGCTAGCTACCTAGTGCCTTATGTAGCCTTTCTGCAGTGCATTATTTCCTGTGTGCAGCCAAGAATTTCCTGCGTTTGTCCTACCCGGACAAATTTTTCAATAGCCGTCTACGAAGAGTCACCAGCCAGGGTAATGGTGCCAATTGGTAGCGTAACCTCACTCCACAGTCCAGATGGATACAATAACTATTTATTAATGAATAATCTTGATTTCAGGTTTACGTTGGTTTGATCTTGAACTTTGTTTCCGCCTGCTATTCACAGCTCAAATCATCCAGAGAAAGGGCCATTAAACATTTTTATAAAATCAATACTAGTAAGTTTACTGGTTGCTCATTTCTAAAGTGGTTAGACCAAGTTATATTGCTTGACAGCCTTTATTGAAGTTGCCATTAATTGAAAACAAGATGGCAGTCATTTTGAATCGAGTCACTTTCGGTGGCAGATATTTTAATAACATTGCGTGCATTCATTCATGATGTCGAAGGAGCTTTTGACATTCCTAGTTGTAGACTACATATGTCAGGAAATTTTGTCCTCCTGCTAATAAAACCTGAGGTATATATCGAGGTATATGTGTAGCACAGCCGGGTAAATAATAGGCGTAAAGTGAGGCAACGAATGCCATCTGGTTGTTATTGTAATCTCTATATCAATTTTAGATTAACTGCTGTAATTCATTGAGTAGAGCTTTATCAGATGTCAAGTCTTTCCTCCAAACACCTAAGCAAAGTCTCTTTTCCATCTAATTAATTGGCACTGGCACTTAATTAGTAAGCCATTGAGACAAAATGTGCCACTGCCACCAGCATCCGAAGTTGAAGGATGACATTTGGCTATGCCACAAAACAATTTTGAAGTCAAGGCACAGTTCAGTACCTGCGGTCATAGGAAGTGAATGCACCACTTGGATATACAAATATGGCAAAGCTATAACATCTGTTTGAAGTTGCCCTTGAGCAGTATGCACATAGTCATAAAATATTAAACGGGCTGTTCACAAGTCAAAAACATTCACCTTATTAAATGAAAGAAAATGGGTTTGCTACCCAAATTAGGCATCTTCATACTACATCATATTTTCTTTTCATAGTAACATTGCGTGCAAAGGCTTTTCTTCCCTCCTGTGTGAAGGCAGTGGGATCTGAGAGTACCAGTAACTAAACATGCTAGACTTTAATGAGTCTTAAAAGGGAACCTGCTCAGTGGGGTAAAACTGGAGGTGGATGGGTTTATCCTAGCAATGATGGGAAAACAAAAAAAGAACCTTGTGATCTTTAACTGGGGCTGTTTTCTGATGAAAACCGCTAGGCAAGGCCTCCAGGGGAACAAGATGCTTCGCACTCAAATGCCAGCACTAGGAGGAGGCTGCTGGCTCGCTGCACATACTGAAAGCCTTCACTTAAATTTTTGGGGAGAGGAGTCTTGCCAAGCTTTCTCATCCAAGTGTTTATCTAATGAAATATTTCTGCCTTGTGGCACCATCTCCGGCGGGACAATAGCCAATGTTTGTACTTTGTACTTATAATGAAAGGTGAAACATATGAATTGGAAATTGAAGCAAGTAATTTTGCTGAAAAACAATGTTATCTTTTGCAGTGTTTGTATTGTAAAATATTGGTTTTCTCTCTGCAATTGGGGGTTGGCTATTCCTGGAGCAGAGAATTCTTGACAATTGTAGTTTGGCAAGTGAAAATTATGGCTAGATCTTACTCAGGTTTTGTTATTTGTGTCCTTGTGCCCTTTCTGTCATCCTAACTGAACTGCAAAGAGTTGAGAGGGTAAAGCAGTAATTGATACCTGCTGTTTTGCAGACTCTTACCTGTTTTAGACTTCCAGGCAAATAACAGATGGATGGAGCAGCAGGAGGATTGCTTGAGCTGTGAAGTTCAAGCCCACGTCATTGCATGACTGGAATTCTTGCAGCATATTTAGTTGATGTCGACTGAATTTGGCGCAATCTGGAAGGGTTTAATATGTTGAAGTTTTAAACTAATCATCAGAAACCTTTTGGAAATGGTTTGTCAGGAAGAATTGTTGGTCAAGAGATTTTGGTGACAGAGAAACAGAAGGATCTTTAATTTATTATGAACCATGAGGCTAATGAGATGTTTTTAGACCTCTTAAAAGTTTTGTTGGATTGGGCCCCACACACTGTCTTGGTCTTAATGCGTGGATAATGGCTTTAAAAAAAAAGATTGATAGCTTGTAGTTATTATTCCAGTGTAGTTTGAGGGACAGTATATATCATGGTATATCCGTTTTTCTTAAAATTTAAATAAAAATGCTTCTGAAAGGGTAAAAGACTGGTGTGGCAACAGCGGTCAGCTATTAACGGCTTGGTTTCAGTCCTCGCCTAACCACAGAGAATTTAGGACCCAGCGGAACAGGACAAACAAAACTTATGGCAAACGGCAACAGCTCCACTTCTCCATGGAGAATAATAAATTGTGAAATGGTTGGCAGTGTGTATGTTTGCTATCTCTATGCCGTAACTTAGAATTTGTTGGGAGTGTAATGCTTGTGTTGGCAATGTAGTGCGTGCGCTCACTAGAACAACCAGACAGGAGGGGCGTGTGTGTGATTCTACCATTCTGCCTAAGCACCAACTAGAGCTGTCAACTTTCAAAATTCAATTTTAAGTTGAATTTGTAAAAATGATGAGGAACTGCCCACAGCAACTGGCGACTTATGCGTCACAGAGGCTCAACCGGTAGACGCGGTCATTCAATTCATACCATAGAGCAAATTCCTATGAGCGTACCTTCCATACTGTTTATACCGCCCACCCGTACGCCAAATACGCAGTTAATTTTGTGCTTCATGTCGACTGTACTGAGCCTAAAGATGCTCTAATGTATGAACCGCATCTCTGTAGCAAGACATTCTACAGTAACTATGTAGGAACTAGAACTGATGGCTGTAGGGCTATAGTTTTCTATTTTTGTTTGCGTGTTATAGCCAGCGGGTTTAGTGTTGACCTTGTTAAAGGACATGCTAGTGAAATAATGTATGTGTACTTGTGTGGTGATGCCATACAAGTCTGCTTACGGACCCAGTTGAAATTGGAGAACAGTCAACTTGCAAGGATATGTTAATATCGATATGCCACAGTTGAAATTCTGGTTATTTTCACATGAATTAAATTCAGTATTTAAAGCTCATTTCAAAGTGATGAAATCAACACAATAATCTGCTATTAGGATGGCTATTAATTATCACAGTTTAATATAACCATGTGCTCATTTGGCAGCACTGCGGCTAAGGAGGAGAGGACATGTAGGCCTACTATCTAGAGCATTATAAATTTAGTAAAAGACCAGAGCAACTGAACAAATGAAGTTGCAGCATGAAGCTATTTCTGCAGATTTGTCTTGGGCTGGGTCAATGAACCTTTACGCAGTGTTATAGCCTATAGCTATATAGCCTATGGACAATACAGCTATAGTTTGAAATGGGTGTCATTTACCAACCTGAACTGCTTCTGCCTAAATATTTCACAAACTGAAATATTTCACTAGCTGATTCTGAAATGCACAGAAATGGGTTAACATTCAGAATACGATGGGGTAATGGGCTTGAATTGGGGATAAATTTGACTGTAAAGGGATACATAACATAAATAATCCAATATGCAATAAACCAAAAGAAATCTGCTAAAGCTAGCTGCAAAAGGTCATTTTGAGCATACAAAAGATCAATCATGGCCATACCAAGTACAATCCTATTTTTTATTTTTTTTACTCATTTGAAAAGATCAAGGTCACATTAAATTTAGGGGTGGGAAGTTGGCTGCAGCTTTGTGTGAGTAATGTAAAAATGGCCTTTCAAATTAAATATGTTTAAATCCAATTATTTTGCCATGGGTAAATGAGTAAACTTACTTAATGCTGTGTAAATAGAAGATGGTAAACAATGATTAGGCCCACAGCATTTGTCTTTCAGTCAAACAAACACATTTTCAAATCTAACTTGATGGATTTCAATGTCAGGCTGTTGCCAGTGGCAACCTTTCTCTCAGGCTTGCGCTTTTGTACTTAATGGGTTGCAGCCATTCATGTGTGTACTGTATTCACCTTTATTACCCTTAATATTAAACAATTTGAAGCTATGATACAAAGTGTGCCTAAAGCAATTTGCTCTTCCAAGAAGTCAAATATTGATTAAATACTGCATTGCTGGGTTAGTTTGTGATGGACTGTAGACAGTTGCAGCTTTGAATTTTTGGGTGGCATCTTGTGCATTCAAAAGCTTTGGTCCACAATGATGTCCAACAAACTCGAGGCATGTTATTTGATTTCGTTTAAGTTACACATGAGACCACCTAGGATTGCTACAAATCGATGCAATTGAATAAATCTTGAACTTGGGCTGCTTGCTCTTTTGACCCTTTTAGTTACAATGAAAAGTTGTAAGCAGTAAATTTGTTGGTTTTGCGTTATTGTCACCTATAGAGTTTACCAAGATATTTGGTAGTAAGCTACGGCCTCATCTCGCAGCTTGCCACTGTTCACTGCCCATCAAGAGATGAGCTCATCTTTTCACCTATCATCGGTTGTTTATAGGCATGGGTATATCTCGCAAGTATGCATTTATTTTATTTAATTGTGTATGAGGTTGTGCAATGTTGGTACTTTTTGAGCTCTTCAAACTTGGTTAGCTAATGCTGGGTGTGTGTCAGCGTAATTCAAGCAGCAACTCTGTTAGATGTGAGCAAACTGAGCAGCCTGATTGATTTGTGCTGTCCAATTCCAGTGCACCTTTATGTGAAGCACCCCTATCCATTTTACTAATTGCCATTCCTCATTAGGGCTGGGTATCGTCACTGATTTTCTGATTCACAAGGTTTCGATTCAATATTGATTCAGTTAGGGATATTTCAGTTACAATTACAATTTTGTTTGGATATGAAAGATGCTGTGAACTCTCTAACTTGGTGCATTACTAAAAAGGTTAATATTTAACAATAATATTAACAATGGGGCCCAAAGCATTAAATTACTTTTTATTTAACAATTGTAATGAACACATGTTTAAACTCCAATAAAAGAGTTAACAAACAACAAATTAACAAATGGGCTTAGTGTGTCTTTCAAAACAGTCAATAATGCACTTTAACATTTGCATACAGGACTTACTTACGGTTGCGTGTTAGTACAATGTACCGTGGTTTCGGTGCATTCAACATGTTTCAGAAGCCGTCGTTTTCAACGACGCTATACATGCGTATATCCTTGCAGATAAGAATTGCGACAGATTCTATTATTTTTTGAGCACATGGTGAATTAGATGGAGGTTTGCATACAAATGCCTTCTCAAGCTGAGGCTGCTTTAGATCTGACGATTTGGTAGCAGATTGCAAAGTAGCTGAGTGATGTCTCAACAAATGGTTTCTGAGATTTGTTGTGTTGTCACAATATTTCACACACTGCACAACTTATATATGGCTTTGCTTTTGTTGAGCTCTTCATCATTGTGTGTTTTAAATCCAAAACATCTGCCCTTAGGCTTGATGGAGCTTGTTTCAGGGGGGCAGCTCCTGTCATTGTTGTCAAAACATGTATTTTGTTCAACTGAGTTTCCGTGGTAGTTAAGTAGGAACTTGGTGCAAGGCAAAATAGACATTTACAAGACGGAGAAGCGTTAGAAATAACGTTTAGTGAAAACTTTCACACATCCACTTAAAAAATGCATAGATTAAAAGATCGATCTCGGGATTTTAAGAATCGATATTGGATCGTTCAAATAAAAATAACAATCAGAAAATCAGTATTTTTACCCAGCCCTATTCCTCATGTTTATTGTCCCTGTTCTTGTGGCCAGATTCCTCTCTTGACTGAACATTTCTACATCCTTTGGTTTTAGTGTTTGCTCCCTGCTGAAGATGAATTGTGACTAAGTGAAACATTGCCTTTTGCCTTTCCCTGGTTTAAGCCAATCTGCATGGACAGCCGGTTCCAAAAACTAGCCATCCTTGTTCCCCTCCAACAATGACATGTGATCATCACTGACTGTTGCTGTTGTTCTTGTTGATCTAACATGAAGTACTTTTTGTGTCCACATTTGCAGACGGCAACTCCAAACTAACATGGCAGTCAGACTGTGCGATGTGGCTTCTCTGCTTAGAAGTGGTTCGTGGGCGGCTGAGCCTTGGACTGGGGTCTGTGGCACTTCTTTCTTGAATTCATTAGGCCGGTAGGCCTGCTCATTGTCTCAGTGCTCAGGCCATACCAATGACTCGAGCTCTCATCATGTTTGGACGCTTAAATCAAATCAAATTAATTACGTGTTCAATTTTGATTTGACTGCGCGTTTTTGGTCTTGTGTATGAAAAGCTCCCAAGTTGTTCATATGTAATTTAACTGTATTGGTATGGTCTAAAACTGTCTACTTCTCCTCTGATATTGACTGAATGTTAACCACTTAGATAATTTTTTTAAATTTGGCTCTATGGCCACGCATTATGTTGTGTCAAAATGTTTATGATTTAAGAATAATATGGACAGCGGTGTGATTAAACTGACCTGCATATTACTTAATATGTTAACAAAGGATGACTCTTCATGCATGCACTTGCTGCTGGTTGCTTTAACATTTAGGATTTCAGCTACAAACATGACCATATTGCTCAAGGCTGGTTGTCCGATGCTAGTGTACTTATGGCTGCGGAGTAGCGCTGCTATAGGCTTTGCTTTTTCAGATATTGCTGAATGAATGTTTCTCTTGGTTCGCCATGTTCAACCTTGAAAGATATTTTTAAACGCATCATGTCAGCTTTAATTCTGTTTTATCAAATTTTCTGTTTTTTGACAGATTAATAGCAGAGCTTCTTGTTGCCTCTTCAGAGTATAAAACCCTTTCTCCCTACCTAGAAACAAGAAAAGCAACAATCATGGTTTTTATATTTGTCTATTGTAAATGGAATTCAATGTTTTTTTTCTTATTTCATTTTAATCTGTGGTGGCAGCACAATATTTAACCCAAAGCAAAAAACAGAATTGCATCATTTGAAACCTAACCACCTGTAATATTTAGGAAAAAACACACAGAAAGAGTAGTTGGATAAAGGACCATGCTTTACTGAAGTGACGGCACCCTCATCCATGTCAGCACAGAGCACAACAAGTATTTTATTTATATAGATATATTTTTTTAACTTTTGAGTTATAAATTGTTCTGTTAGTCTCCTTACCATACAATGATGGTGTGTGTTGTGATTGAAATACATTAGCATAGTTCAATTAGAAAATGTCTGTTTGGAGGCATCACCCTGCTGAGAACTTAATATTGACAATACAGCATCATAGGAGTAATTGTCTCCATGTGTGAAGAGCGTCCTTTTTTAACAGTTCATCACACACATCATTTATTTGTTTTTATTTTTATTTATTTATTTATTTTTATTATCATGCTGTTCTGACTTGAATTTTTCTGTCTCTTTTAGCAGGTAATTGCTGCCATGGAAACACAGCTGTCCAACGGGCCAACTTGCAACAACACGAGCAACGGTCCTTCAACAATCTCAAACAACTGTTCCTCTCCTGTAGAATCAGGGAGCATAGAGGACAGTAAAACTAACTTGATAGTCAACTATCTGCCTCAGAACATGACCCAAGAGGAGCTGAAGAGTTTGTTTGGGAGCATCGGAGAGATTGAGTCCTGTAAGCTAGTTCGAGACAAAATAACAGGTAACGTACAGACACTGACTCCATTACTACAGTTGGCTAATAATTGATGCCCAGCAAATACACCAGTGCTCTGATTTTATCTGCCCATATTGGCCCTGCAGTTATCGTTATGTGCCACTGGTATACACATACATTTCACTAAAAATAATAAAATCAGCACAGACTAAAATTTGGCCTATAAACATTTAACCTAACATTTATATTAAATTTAGGAGAAAAGTAATATTAACAAAGCTTTTTCTCCCCAGTTATCAGCATCACTATTGCACCCGTGTATTGGTTGGGTTCATGTCATCAGCTTGTGTCCGTTTATGCATGCACGGTATGTGATCTGTACCATCACGAAAGCTACCCAACTGCAAACTACATTGACTTAAGGTCTGATTTTATTGTTAAACATAACTGGTTTAATTGCCAGTATTGTGTTTTCCTCTACCAAGCCACTAACAAAATGGTTTGCCAAGAAATGCCTGGCCTCAGGGAATCTGAGCAAGCACTATGGAAGATAAGGTTTCCTGTTAAAAGAGGATGTTTCCTTGGTTTTTGGCATTTCCAGAGTTGGAGGGCCTCCAAGGGACTATCTGGAGTGAAGGAGTGATAAAGTGATAATCTACAACTTTCCATAGCTATTGAGTGTTTGAACGACAATTCTCAGAGTTCAGTTCACTTACTTGTGTCCGTCTGCACTGACGGGCGCTTTTTCTATTTTATTTTTCAAATTATTATTTTTTTTTTGTTTTCCTTCTGCACTTGTTTCTTGTTTGGGATAGTTGCAGGTTCAGTTTCTGAAGACGGCACTTGCCTTTTTGGTTTTTCAGTCATTGTAACCACTGCGATGAAGGCTGTTTACATATAATATGTCACTTCCTATGCCTGAACAGATCTTTTTTTGGTGACACTTGAACTTCCTTTCAGTATAATGGGGAATGCAGAGTAATTCATCAGACTGGGTTGAATCATTGTGAGGATAATTGTTGAGTGATGCAACAAAATAGGATTTTTAAGCAAAAGTTACAGATTACATCTTTAAAGTTCCTTATTTTTAGGCAGTTAGAAGAGTTAATGGCCCTCATATATCAAACAGATCAAATCTGATTTTAAAATGGGCGTGCCCTCATTTTGCCTCATGTCTGTATTTATACATTTAATCTTTGTTGTAGGCATGAGCTCAATCTCACATTTGATCGGAAATCATTTACACTAATTTCATTGAACCATATAGTTGCGTTGCGTATGGAAAACTATTAGAATTACAGAATATTAAATAATTTCCTCATGTTCTATGACAAAGCATAATTTCTTTCCAAATTTTATTTTCATTACAGCCCACTTTTAACATGCCAAACAAGGCATCCTCTTGGCAGTTCCCTCTGCGACCATAACGTCAACCACGTTGTCTCTTGGGCCTGCAATTGCTATACTCCATTCTGTAGCTTGCAAATATGCAAACCTTGCTGTGCCAAGTCTTCCTTTTCATAGGGCAAGAGTTGCCAAATGTGCATACATTTGTGTGTTGTATGTAAATAGTCAATATTTTGCACATGGTACTCCATCAATGTCAGTGTCTGATTTATCATTCTACGATGTAATTTGCGCTCATTTTGGTGACGTGAGAAAGTTTCATAAATCAGACGTGGCAAGTGTCTTGAGATCATTTCCGTGTTAGATTCTGTGCTCTTTTTCCAGATTGCTTGATAAATGAGGGCCATTATGACTTTAGATGGCTTTTTAAAGAGGGTAATGCAGCTGGTAGCGGCACACAGTGACATGGCCTCCCGGACGTGTACGGGTAGGTAATGGCTGAGGCTGCTGTTTTCTTACTGCTCGCTGTGTTGGTCAAGGTTACCGAGACCTTCCTCCTTCTGCTCCTTATAATTCAGTCTGACTGTCGGGGACCTACGTTTAACTGGCCTTTTGAGGGAGAATAAGCATCTGTTTCATTTGCATTTTGCCCTGAAACATCCACAGCCTCACATAAATGAACTGATCTCTCCCAGTGACTGGAGGCTGGAGAACAGGAGACTATTTACTCTATGTAAGAAGCCCTCTTGAATCGAAACCCTTTTGAATTTCTTTTGTAATTAGAGATCATTTTTCTAGTTTGATACCCCAGGGTAGTCCACCTTCATTGAATGAATGTAGAAGATGTGCGCACAACCACCTCTGGCTCTGAAATATTCATAGTGTTAAATATTTCACTATGCTTACATATAGCTGACCAGTATTCATAAGAGGCTTTCTTTTTGCCTGCTTCACAGTAGCTTTGAATCCAGTAATGTTTTTCCCCCCCAAGACTAAAAAATGTAAATGCTCTTGAGTATTTTTAGCTAAATGCATTTTTGTCTCTACTTCCCTAGAACCACATCACATTTTCTTGAATAAAGCTCTCTCTCCATCCCCAAACGCTATTTCGCTAATATAAGCAAACTCAGTCTTTTATAAGATAACTCGGAAAGTTTAGCAACATAATTTTGTTTTTGCCCAGTTCAGATTATTAATGAAAGGTGGACAACCAATGGTAAAGCTGCTTTATATACAAGGTTTCATACTAGGTATGTTTCTT
This sequence comes from Polymixia japonica, assembly GCA_900302305.1. Taxonomy (NCBI): domain Eukaryota; kingdom Metazoa; phylum Chordata; class Actinopteri; order Polymixiiformes; family Polymixiidae; genus Polymixia; species Polymixia japonica. The sequence goes on from OMKK01044513.1 coordinate 30,230, forward strand.
TAATATGAAGTAGTAGCAAGCGTTACTTCTACAGGCCAAGAGGGCAGTTTTCATTGCATATTTGTGGCTGAAATTATGTTTTTGTCATGTAATGATTACAAAAACAGCCAGTTGTTTAGCCATGCATGAAATAAATCCACTTGTTTAGCCATGCATGCAAGAAACATATTTAATTGTTTTAGCGTGAAATGGGAAAACTGAATTGACAAGTGATCTTTGTTTGAAATCAGTGTTGAGAACAACTCTTTTGGAAGATTGAAGAAAAGCACGCTGGGTAGGTTACATATTTAGCCAGTGTAAAAGCAGTACTGTAAATAATTTAAGTGTTAGGAACTAAATGAAACGGTTTGAAATCAACCTAGCGTGAAAAGGACTTGAGACAGTTCTTGAGGTCCTTATACATCTTAATAGAAGTGAAGTTGATATGAGATGTAAAGAGTGGTGCAGTAGGGAACTAGCCTTAGTTTAGTGTTTGTGAGAACACACAACTATGTCTAATGGGCACCAACCACTCATTATCTATCAGCTAGATCTCTAGAACAGGACCTCTAAATCAAGGTTGGTCATGGTAACCAGTCAACCACTCCTGGTGCTGTCTGTGTGGCTTGTTACTTTGTTTAGGCACTAATAATTGAGGCTGCTTCTGAAGTTAAACACATTTGTGGTTGAAAGTGGAAAGACGGATGCAAAAGAAATTGACCGGGCTTTTTGTCATTGTAATTTATTTTGCTTGAAGTTTGCTTTTGCATTCACTTTTGTAGCACAATTTGGTCAGTTGTTAATGGGGCTGTCACTTATTTCACTGTTCTAAATGGTTTGAATCTTAACAGAAGTTTTATACTCTAAGTTTAGATTCAATATTGTAATTTATGTCTTCCTCACTCAAACAATTCAACACACCTACATGGAGTGTGTTTATTATCATTATTATTTTTCTATTGGAACATGAGATTAAAGTATGACTATCTCTGGAAAGCTAGCCAATTTATATTTTTAGCTGTGCTCACAGTGCAATTGTGGTGAATATTGTGGACTGCATTGCTTGGAGGACTGCTTTTGTCAGTTTTGCTCTAAAATCACAACACTGCATCAGCAGTGAATTTTGTTCCCTGCAGATTTCTTCACGACTTGGAGACATTTAAAATGCGAAGATCCTTACATGAATTCATTGATTATATGGGTTGTATTACCGGTATATGGGTTGATGTTGTGCTTTGCATGGAACTGAACGACATGGACACAATTATTTTGGCAGATATTGTGATATAACTTGTAAAACAATTTTTAAGGTCTAGTCTAGAGTCTACATTTCCTTTTCATGTATCTTAAAACTCTTTCAGTAGTATATTGTGGGAATGCTTTTACCAGCTATGTTGGTGTAACACTGCGATTACACAGTCTCCTGTTGGATTTCCCAGAGATGACCCATCTCCTTGTATTATATTGTCTGGGAGTGAGTGAAACACGTAGACCTGCCAGACTCTTCTCAATCTCACTTTCTCTTGTTTATTATGCATATCCCCATATTGCAGTCTTTGCAATATGGATAGTGTTCTTTTGTATTGCGATATCAATATGAAATCAATACATTCTTCAGCCCTAGCTATGCATGTCAGCAGTAAGCTCTCACCATGTTATCCTATCAGCAATGTTGAATCAAGCTGATTAAACATTTTTCTTTTTTTTACCTGCAAGAGATGGAATACAAATAATTTGAAAAATAATGTTTTTCAAAGCCTATTAGGCCGTTTGATGTGGATGCTGCTTTTTATTTCACTGCAGCGCAGTCCTAACCCCCTTTTCATTCGACTATGTTGCTTTTCTCTCTCCCCCTTGGTGCCGTGGCGGTGTGTTTAAGCCAACCTACATCTGTGTGTGCTAGTGCTACGTCACATGTCAAGTAATCACCAGAGAGCTGCATGTCTTCCTCTTAGCTCTGAATGTCCCTGTGTTGCTGCAACCTTGGATGTCTCCTTGCTCTCCCAGTTGGCAGCCCTAGACCTGACTGTAGGGTGGGTTGCGGCCCTCGTGTTTAAACGGGCATCCCACCAGATCTCCACCTTCTCTGCCGTTTGCATCTTGGGAGCCAGTTATGCTTTATAGGGATGTGCTTTAACAGAGGCAGTAGCGAATGTACGAATGTTCCATCGGAAGACGAAATCCACCACACACACATATGTATTAGAACCCAGTGAGGAAGGCTTTGTCTACCCTCCGGGCTTAAATAAAAGTGTCATCTCACAGCTCATTTCAAAGGCTCTGTGTGTCTCCTGGCTATACCACTCCCTGAGATGCAAGGTGAAATTAAGTTTATGAACTTCTCTTGATCACAGCTTAGGAACCCTTGAGAGCAGTGACTCATGGTGATAAGCCAGATAAAACCAGTATGGATCCATCCAGGGCATCTGGGTACTTGCAGGGTAAAGCTAACTTGGTAGCAATGATATTAAATTTGCTTGTTTACAGATTGAATAATTCTTATTTTACATATTTGTATACTAACCGCATAGTAATTTTAAATACACATTTGCATTTTATTCCAGTGACAGTGGAGACTGTTGAAAATATAAGTTGACATGGCTGACGTGACAAAGTAACAAATGCAAAACAGACCATTAGGTTCAGTTCATCAATCTTAAAAAATGAATGGATTGAATGGCTATGTAAAAGTGGGAGACAAGTGTGTACTCTGCTGGCATTTTGGTTTAGCCTTCTTTACATATCAATCTGGGTGAATGTGATGCATTTATACCACTCTGAGTAAAACTGGTTTTAAGAGATTGCTTTGCTCAGGCACCCTCAACCACCCATGAATCCCTCATAGACATGCATTTGTTTATCAATGTTGACCTTATTTTTATTTTTCCTCAAGTCAGCCTAATTTCATGAGAATAATTTGCTTAAATATGCTACAGTGGGAAAATTAATGTCTTCCAACTGATCTCCTGCAATGTTTCAATTTCATTCAAGTTGCTTATGTATTAATTTGGTGGAGTTGCTTGTTCAGGTGAACTTGACCGGCAGTGGTATTGCATAGAGACCCAGCAGTGTGGGTGGAGGAAATTGAATTGCCTCTGTGCACATAGAGTGGGTGTCAATCTATTGTACATTTTAGAGATAAACTGTAGAGGGAGGGGAACACATTGAACCTCAGCCACTGTACTGTGTCAGGGATGTCTGTGAAACCAGAGAAATCGCCTGTCATTGGTAATTTAAGACACGTTTGTCAAGCAGCTGGCTAGATAGCCGAGTTAGTATTTGTTGGAGACGGCCTTGTGGCCCACTGTATCCATACATTTTGTTGTTTGAGCTTCAGCACAAGGAAGGAAATGCATCACATTATGCTGTAGCTGGATAAGAAACAAGTGAAAGCTGTGAATGTTTCTGTACGTGTCCTTGTGGCATTCAGTGAAATTTGCCATGATGTATTTTTCATAGAGTAAAACTGCATGTTTGCATCCAGCTATGAATCATAAAGGCAGATGCTTTGCGTGTTCTCCTTGAAGCAGTAATACCTTGACTGTGTGATTTGCACTCAGGGGAGAAAAAGCATATAGCTACCCTTTTATGAGCCATAATTCTGAATGCCTCTTTTGTCTTGTGATTGCAGGGCAGAGCCTAGGTTATGGATTTGTGAACTATGTGGATCCGAAGGATGCAGAAAAAGCCATCAATACCTTAAATGGCCTAAGACTTCAGACCAAAACCATCAAGGTAAGGCGTCACATGTAATTGGTCTTAGCTGCTGTAAATGGTAAACGTTATTAATATTTTGATCTCTTTTTTTTTTTGCAAGAATTCTTTTCCCCAATAAATTAACCTAATCGGATACAATTTTCTAATGCCGTTGAAGCCAATTAAATCTGTTACCATTAACAACCCCTTGCGAAGGATGCGTACAGTATTCCGGATCTCTGGCTTGGAGTCGGAGCATTGTGAGGCAACAGAAGAGGGAAGGAACAGGAGCCTATTGTTAATCTGGGCACAGGCAGCTTTTCCTGGACCTCAAGTAGAGCAGAACTGTTTCTATGGTTGCATGTGCTGCGGCGTAACGCTGCCGTATGATGCCTGTACAGGGAGGTGGCCTCCATTAGCATTCATCAGGCAGTGCAGGGCTCAATGTGCTAGTGGAAAAACTCATTTGGTTCATATAGTGCAGCAGGACTTGTGGATGGTGGAGTCAGATTATTGGATATGATTTTTCCACAGAGGCCCTAAGGGGCATTGGACTGATCTCTCCCGAAGCAGGGGGTGGAAAAGGGAGAGCGAGTGTCCCTGGGCGAAAATGTACTTGGTGATAATGAATTGATTTATTTTTATTTATTTATTTTTGAATTGCACCAATATGTGTCCTGCAAGCTTGGTTACTTGAAAGTTCTATTGAGGATGGATTCTATTGTTCTAGTCAATAGTTCTATTGAGGATGTGTTCAGCTGTACCATTTAATTTGCATGAACCAAACATAACACAGCTTTCCCTCTTCTGCCTCTCCTCTTCTTCTGCTCACACCTCTGAAAGTAGAACACGGGAGCATTTTTTTTTTTTAATATATCACATCACTAAAATTCTCCAGCTGCTCTGTCAGAAGTGCAAATAAACCCCAGTGAGGTAGAGGAATACACTTTGCAAGTATTAGCATCAAATGAAGTGTGAAGGTGAGACTGGAAGGAAGAGGGGGAGGGAGGGGTGGAGAGCAGCAGAGGAGGTAGTAGGCTGTGGGGTGCAGAGCATGTGAGCGGAGCGACTTGAAACTCCGCTGAATAGTTACGAGATTGTTGCTCATCCTGCTCATCTTTCTGGCTTTCCACTCCGATTTTCTACAAAGGATCACTTGATTTTGACATCACCAACGTAAATCAATTGGCAATAAAGGTTTATTTTTAATTATATTTGTTCAGTGAAGTATGCTATTTTATAGGCTTTATAAACAAGGCTCTTTTTGAAAATTTAAAGCTGAGGTAAGGCATTGTTCAGAATGAACCTATGAGATGTATTCGATTACAGAAACATTTGCTATGATATTCAGCTAAAAAAAAAGAATAACTTAATTAAATAATTAAATGTTCTTTGTATAGCCTACCATGTATTTAAACAAAGGGACAATTACGCATGAAAAACTGACTTTGCAACTCACAGGCCTTTAAGTAAAACAAAAAAGTCACATTTTTATTAAAAACAAAATGAATTTGTGCCTGTTACACTATCCAAAACAGACATATTGGTATACAAATTTTTTTTTGTTTATTTTGTTCAATGCAAGTAAACAAGTCTAGGCCTCCAATTCTGCAAGAATTATAAAATAATTTCCAAATGGGCTGTTAGCCTAAATACAAATGAACAAAATAAATAACTCAATAATGAAAATAATAACAACCTTGGTGACAATGGAAAAAGGTCTCACTTTTCTGGCATGTGCACATTTTGTAAAACGCCTCCAATCCTAGACAAAAACATCAAAACGGCCTAAATAAATAAATGCTTATGAAGTGATTTTGGACTTCACCTTCAGGAAAACAAGTTTGGACAGGGTGTCAGGCTTCATGCTCAAAACGGTGGGGGCTAGTAAGTAGTCCATCCACCGAGAGCACTCACTCAGCACTGGCAGAGCCACTGGGGATGCTGAAGATTTTGCAGGTGACCTGGGCCAAGTGAGGGACGGATCGGACATTGTCCTTCCAAGGCTGTAAGACATTGTCCTGGGGGTTCTTTCTCAATGGGCTGAGGTATTCTTCGACTCACCTCTTGGCATCGTTGGCCTTTTGCTGGGTTTGACTGTTGCATGAGCCACACATGCAGGGTGTCACTTGGCTCAACAGCTGTGGCTGGTGTGCTCTCAACTGTTGCCAGTGCGTTGACTGATCCAGTCTTTTCCACCAGTAGCTCACGAATCTCCAAGTTTATTGCACACTGTGTGTTCTCTAATGACCCACTCCATTTTTAAACGGGGATCTAGAACAGCTGCCAAAAGCAGATGTTTTTCTGTGAAGCTGGTTGAGACATTTGCTGCTAATGTTTCAGCAAAAGCAGCAATGGAGATGGTTTGGGTCTGGCCCAGAAGATGCTTGATTTCCGCCGCTGCTGGCAGAATGATGCCAAGGTTTCCAAATTCCTTTTGCATCTGGTCGGTTAGATCCGCGAGTGGCAGAAGCACTTCAGCCATGGCCTGGAGCGTACGCACATCATTCAAGGTGAGTTTTCCATGTTTGGGGTTGGCCAGCCTGGTCTTCCATAGCAGGTCCTTTTCAGACATCTTGAGCACTGATTCGATCATGCGTAGCTGGCTGCTCCACCTCATTACGCAGGCTACGCTGGGCCAGGCACCTATTTTGTCGGCCTCATCTGTGTTTAACATGCTTTTGCGAACACTTTTCACGAGTGTCGCTGTTTGTTGGAGCAATCTATCCACATTGGCATGTGCACTTATAGCATTCTTTATTGCGAGCTGAAGCAAATGGATAGGGTATGGCAAACGGAGGTGTGACTCTGTAGTGTAGCGGTTTATCATATTATCCATGTGTTCCACATGTTATCCATTTGAAATCGTGAGAGCGGTGTAGATGTATCCGCATCATCATCTCCTCCTCGTCAGCTGCATGATCCTCAAAGCCAGGGAGGTTGAAGGCTTTTACCATGTTACTGGCGCTGTCTGCCACCACCCTTACAACCCGACCCTGAATATTCCGGTTTTGCAAGGTACTTTCATATTTTTGGAAAATATTCTGTGCCGTTTGGTGCCCTTGAAGATGTTTACAGCTCAGCAACACTGTGTTGCCATTAAGTGCTCCGTCATTGAAACTAGGAAGATGCATCCTCTTCTGTTGGTCCAGATGTCTGATGATGGAGCAAACCCTTCCCCTGCAGCAGCTCTGTGTTTGCCTTCCATCTCTTGGAGAGCGCTTGGCATCAGGGTGTCTCGTACTGTGCTGTAGCAAGATGTGCTATAGCCGGGTTGGGCAACACTAGCAAAGTCCCCTCTCATTCACCTTTGGCAAGAGGCTCGTAATCCAAATGTATAATCTTAAAAAAAAACTTGCGCTGGAAACTGAAGGGGCACATGCAGAAAAGTAATACTTACACTTTTGTCATGCATCTTTTTCTATAAAGATAGTTAATTAGAATTTGTAATTCATAATTAATTGGCAACACAATCTACAGCTTTGATTAAGTTAATGTAGGATGCTAGGGTGATGAGACATTTATATTAAGGTTTTTGTGAATAAGACCACATGAAATATAATTAGTTTGAATAAGGAACATAACGGGAAGTTTTGTAAAACATATATATCAGCTAGCTGACTGGCCCAGGGGAAAGACCAATACAGCGGACATTAGCCTAGAATAGTCTAGCCTACCTAATATCTTAAATGAAAGCACTATCGTGCTGCCTGGATCTCGGAGTAGGCCTAAATCAAACACCGTATAGCCTACTGCTCACCTTTTCCCCCCCTTGGTACTGAGATGTTTGCATAGCACGCTTCCTTGCAACGTGCCTTTTGAGATTCCATAAGGAATCTTTACTATTGACAACTGACTCACCTTATTCACTTTCAACCTCCTGCTCATCGATTGTTTTGGTCATTTTTATATTACATCTGTAAGATTTGTCTGTTTTGGTAAAATATTTAACAAACTCAATCTTTCAAATTCCAACTACCGGTAGTTGGACCTATCGAGCTACAAGAAGCAGTGCATTCTGGACTGAGCGGTACTTGAGAGATTTGGAGCAGACCGGAGCTGCAATCTTCCAATCTTCTAAAATCGTGCTCATCGCTCTAATTAAATTATGACCACTCCCGCTCCACTTACATGCTCTGGTGGGGAGGGCGTCTAGCTTCAACGTTCACCTCGTCTGCCTTTCTTTAAGGACAGGAACAGGAGGAAGTTGGTTAGACAGGTGGGGGTGCCATTGATCGGGGAGCACCAAAAACGATCCTATTTGGAGGTTTAATTAAAGCAGGTGAATTTTATTGATACAATCCATCGGGTGAGATTGCAGAGAGGACCTGGTGTAGGACCATTTAGCAGATCTGACACTGTAATTAAATACAGTCGTGCTGCTCTCTCCAGATAATAGACGGCCCTGTCACAAGAACCTGGGGCCACCAGGCACAGGCGAGATGCAGCGAACTCCACGCTGTCCACACACACAAACGTTCACTTTCTCTCCAACCGCCAGTAGGAGCGCAGTCAAGCCACCCTCACACATCAACTCCTAAATGTAGGCTGTGTCTGCGGGCCTGTCTTTTTGTGTGTTTGTGCCTAAATGTGAGTGCATGGATGTCCCCATGGCTTTGATGAAGGATGGCACACTGAGGAAAATGAATTTATGACTACTCAGGGGTGTAATGATGTATTGATCCACAGTACCTGGTAGATAACTATCTGGTCCCCCCCCCTGTTTTCTACTACTTGCCTGTGTTTATGAACAAATGTTGATTTATGACTAAGCTGCAGACGTTTATTTAGCCCAGTGCTAGGCTGCCAGAACACTCTTTCCAAATATCTCATGGCTTCAGGGAAAAAAAATGGACAGTTTAGCTGACGGAGTGAGTCCCGTTTGTTACAAATGACAACACTGGCACTGACTTGAGTAAACAAATTCAATACCACCCAGCACCATAAGTGCTTTATATATACCAAACAACCATGCTGTGACTGTCCTAGAAAATGGATCCCTGAAGCATAGAAGCATTTAACACTAGTCTCAGCGTGCTTGTACCCTCTCTGTAGTTCAGCTATGGTGGCCTTGTGTTTATGCAACACTACAGGACTCATCAGAAATGATGCCATGGTTGTTGCAACTTGGTGTTAATAGCAGCATAGAGGGATCATTATATGCTCAGCCCATGATAACCATGTGTACAAAAGGTCAGGTTCACAAATGCAGTATTATCACAATATAAGAAATTAATTCTGAATGCAAGTTGCCTATGGAGATAACTGTGTAGGGACATAGGGCCTTTGTTTCTGTATAAGAGGTTAGATGGGTAAGAATTTCCTTTTTCTTTTTTTTCTTTTTTTTTACAGTGGTCTGTTTGGAATGGAAAATAAGTGTGGCTTGTTTATTATTTTGAGATTACAGCTTTAATTGGACCTGAACTCATTGTTGTCAAAGATTAGTTTCTGCTTGCATTCTCTACCAGAAATGGGCCAACCTTGTTGGCTCTCATCTGATAGTTTGAACAAATTTAACAAGAAATGTGGTGAATAGTCTGCGACCCCTCAGCCAATTCATATTTAAGGTGTCAATGTGTGTTTTACTGTGTGTAATGTGCTGGACACGCTAACCGGCGGTCCGGGTTCTGTCTCCCCGCTGCAGGTTTCCTACGCGCGTCCGAGCTCGGCCTCCATCAGAGATGCAAATTTGTACGTAAGTGGCTTGCCAAAAACCATGACTCAGAAGGAACTGGAGCAGCTCTTCTCTCAGTACGGACGCATCATTACCTCACGCATTCTGGTGGACCAGGTGACCGGTGAGTAGAATGTGACGACGATCCTGTTCCCCTCGCGTCAGTTGGTCCTTCCCCCTCTGCATCGCCATGCTCCCCTCCGCCCTCACTGGCTCTCTGACAAGATGCTACAGCCAGCCGGTATATGATCCCCAAAAATGCAATTTTCCACTGGAGGTGTTCATAAATATGCATAGATGGATTGAATATGAAATGGGTGTAAAGTAGCAGGACTCGACGGCGGGTAATTCCTTTTCTCCTCGCAATCTCCCGCTCTGCCTGCGCTCACCTCCTCTTGGTTCCCCCCACCCACCTCCCTCTCTTCAGTCCCCACGGTGTACCGTCGCTCCAATGCCTGTTTCATGGCAAGAAATAAAATACATCTACGACGGTTATAATCTCAATTTCCCCAACTGCCAAGTGGAAACAGATTTCTTATGAAATACTCATAAACAGAATTTCTCACGAGCCATTGCAGACAAACTACTTTGATCATTTCCTGCTGCAGCAATGTACAGTATTGTTTCAGGCGAGGGTTAGAGAAAAGGTTTCCATATGTAATTGGTCGCCAGGGCTAATTGAGTTCCCTTTTTGTTTTTTTTGACTTCCAATATAAGACCTCTAGTTTAAAGTTGGTTTTCGAAAGGTAATCATTACACTGTTTTAAATTTTTCCATTGTCTTGTCTGTGGCGTATTAAGCACCAATTTAGAAAGTGAGTATAAAGTAGTGAAAGATTAGATTAGCTCTGCTATAACACTGTCTTGATGTTTGCACATATTATCAATTATAAAAAATCCTCCTGATACGTCTCAAAGACTTCCACTATGCAAGTTGGTGTTGGCTATCAAGTGGGTTAGTTAAGTGTGCGTTGTGTCCTGTCCCCAGGGGTCTCCAGAGGGGTGGGCTTCATCCGTTTTGACCGGCGAATTGAAGCTGAGGAGGCCATCAAGGGCCTGAACTGCCAGAAGCCGCCCGGTGCCACCGAGCCCATCACGGTCAAGTTCGCCAACAACCCCAGCCAGAAGACCAGTCAGGCGCTTCTCTCCCAGCTCTATCAGTCGCCCAATCGAAGGTACCCAGGACCCCTCGCACAGCAGGCACAGCGCTTCAGGTAAAAGGGGCACACCAAAATAAAAAAAAAATAAAAAAACCTAGCCTAGCTAATGCTGCTAGTGATATTGAATCTATTGACCCTACAGGGCGATTGAAATTAGCATTTAAATTGTCTCACAGCAGTATTATGAAAATATTCTGTGTTAGAGCTTATCAATACTCTGGACAGAATAATTGATTCATTTCCATATTTGAATTTTAAACTTTGCTGTGTTCCTCCTGTTGCAGATGTAGGCCTACTACACTGTTGAGTTTGAGGGGATTTGGTCAGATATGACGCTGAGATGAGCATTACTCATTGTTGATCATTAAGATAATGATCAGATAATTAAGGCAAAGGGATGATTTGAGGTTTTTAATGCCAAGGACTACTTGTTGGCCATAAATCTGGAAATAAATTCATGAAGGAATTTGCTCACCTTCACTCACCTTATTGACCCACCTGCTATAACTTTGGTGGTGTGTACTGTAAGGGCTGTCTTGCGCTAAGAAATATCTAATCCAATTCCCCCTAGAGGTGGAGTGAGTTTGTTTTGTTGTAATGTGCATCAGGTGAAAGTCTGTTGTTGACTCCATTGTGTAGGCAGAGTATTTATACACGAGGCAAAAGTCAGCAGGTTCATAAGGATGCCCTGGTGCTGGGAATTATCTGGGCGTAGGGGCCACCGACTCCACTTAGTCTAGAGCTATTGATTCATCTGTGGCATCTTGAGCAGTACTTTATGAAACTGTATTCACCAACCTAATTGAAGACGTTGTGTATATTGCAACTACAATTACTAATAAAGCAATATCTGTTTTTCTTTAAGGTTGGACAATCTGCTAAACATGGCCTATGGAGTCAAAAGGTAATTTGATTAGACTTTATTCCGGTTTTCAAGATGCGTGTTAATTAATCTCCTGGGAAATGGCAGACCTCACATATGGGAGTTGATGGAGCACGTTGTCTTATTTCCCTCTTGACAGTGTGTAGGTAGTACACATTGGGACAGCATGGCCACAAGTATAACTAATTCAATATGAAGTTGTTCAAAGAACATTACTGAAGTCCCCACCCACCCACAAAAAGAATACGTTTGCAAGATGGAAAAACATCAGAAACTGCCTTTAGGCTCCAGCACACGTCTCCATTGCCAAAAGTACAAATTAAATCCTTTCAGGCAGGGTGGCAGCTCATCTTTAGAGACTGACTAAGCAAAACAGGTGGCAGGGGAAACACTGGCTTGTATGCCTGTGTGTGCGCGCGCTTGTCGCGTAGGGCCGCGTGTCTCGCAGCAAGTGCTGTGGCAAACACTTTGAGGGTGCGTGTCAGGGATGGAGAAAGGGAGACGGACGGGGCGTGAGTGAGCGAGGACGAGAGGGTTTGGGGTGGGGGGGCGCTTTGCCGGCTCTGAGGTTGATTCACGGTGGCAGGGGAAAGGCCAGTGACGGGTCACGTGTCATCTAGCCGAGTCGCTTACCTGCTCCTGTAATCCTGCGCAGTCATTTCCCCTCGCCCTCCTAAGCATACACTTAACACTGGACACTCTTCTCTGGCAACTTTATTTTCTTTGCCGCAGATTAGATATAAGGGAAATTCGGTCGTAATTCTTCCATGTGTTTCTCAGATTTTTCAGTATGCTAAACTTGCTGCAATGCTGTTGGCATGCTGTCACGCCATCATGTCTAGATTAAAGCATTGTCTGCATTGCTTGTCTACATAACAAGTGCCACAGAGCGTTACCTCTTACATGCTGTTGCACGAAATTGCATCCATGTATTGTGAGATCCCATTCTCTTTACTTTGATCTAATATGGACAGTCTTGTCCTTTTTTAAACTTTGTTGCATCAGACGCCTTTCAGGAATAACCAGGACAGCAGATTGTTTGAGCTCAATTTCATAGAATGCCTTCCTAGAGCATGACTGAAGTTCAATCCTTTAAAAGCTCAAAGGCCCATCATTGGCGACAGTAGACTTGTGATTTCTCTTCTCCCCTGCTCGTCGGCTGACGTCTTGGTTGCCAAATCTCTCCCCGGTTCCTTGATGCTGGGAGCACACCTGTCATGGTGGATGTTCCCTGAGAGGCCAACTGGAGCAGCTAATCTCATGTGACACCTGCTGCAATAATTCATGGCCTTTCTATGCACTTTGGATTTTGTTTCTCCAAACTGCAAACCCACATTTGCTTAAGATCAGAGCTTTTGTGTGCCTTTTTTATTCTGGCCTCGGCACAAACTACATATTTTATGTAGGTCTATATCTTAGTTTACTTTGCCTCCTGCTAGTTTTGATGTTTTCCAGACAACGGCTCGATGCTTTTTTGGAAATGGTCCATTTAGTACATCTGTCGTTTTACACTTGAGACAAACTGTGTCTGTCATAGTGTACACGTTGAGCACAGAAAACTGATTGATTAGCTTACGATATGTAAGGAAAGAAAGTTTGAGCGAAAATCTCTAGCATTGATATTTTGGATTAGTGTCAGCATGTTCCCCAAGTATATTGTCTTTTTTTTTTTTTTAAACCTTGTGCTTCACAGTTTATACACAGCTCTAATTTGACAAGGCTGATTTAATAAATAATTGACTTGCGGAGGTGAAAATATTCAGGCTTCCCAAAGAGGAACTTGATGGCCAAATGACAAGGAAGTGAGATGTTTGCACTTTTAAAGTGATGTAATGTAAACATTCAGAGCAAAGTAGTGCTGTCACTGATGAAAGTAGACTTGTCAGATTCTGTTGAGCTTGTCGACATGATCTCTTGTCTTTAGAAAGGCATATTCAGCCTTCCCTTTGGTTTTGTCTTGAACCGTGCTGTTTTTCTATTTTACAGCAGGTTCTCACCCATGGCCATTGACGGGGTGACCAGCCTGGCTGGCATCAACATCCCGGGGCATGCCGGCACCGGCTGGTGCATCTTCGTCTACAACCTGGCTCCAGACGCAGATGAGAGCATCCTGTGGCAGATGTTTGGGCCATTTGGTGCGGTAACAAATGTCAAGGTCATCCGCGACTTCAACACAAACAAGTGCAAAGGATTCGGTTTTGTCACCATGACTAACTACGACGAGGCAGCCGTGGCCATTGCCAGCTTGAATGGATACCGCCTTGGGGATAGAGTTCTGCAAGTCTCGTTCAAAACCAACAAAACGCACAAAGCCTAATACCCACTCAGATTGTTTCTAGAAAACTGCAGAAAATGGAAACAGAAAATGGAAACGTACCGACCGTAAACTTTCTACATTAGTAAAAAACATCTTTGTAAATCAGTGTTACGAAGGAAAACAATATTTAGCGTCCAATGTGATTTTCTTTTATTTTCCTTCATTGCTAAGCTTTGAAACTTCTTGATATACTTTATGTTGAAACAGAAAAAAAATACTACAGGTTTTTATGCCTGTGATGTTGCATTCTCTTGCTGTCTTTACAGATGGACCTTCTAAAATGTAACTTATAGGTTTTTGTCATTTTGTTGCACATCTGCTTTGAAACAGTAAGTCTTGTAAGGCTTTGTGTAGTGATTTACTTTGTATTTTTCTGTGTCCTGATTTGCCTTAGGTGCGTTATGCCTTCAGTGGTTAGCAAAGTATTTATTTTGAACAATTTGCGGTTTCGTTGATTTTGTAAGTATTCTGTTTATCGTAATATGAGTTGGTTATTGGTTGGCTGCATAATGTTGCTTATTGTAAAATTAATGGAGAAAAGACAAAAAAAATTCTTAAAGCAGTACCTTGCCAAAGAGCTAAGAACCTCTTTGATGTGGGTTTAAAAAGCATCTATTTTTATAAAAAGAAAAATTTGGAGAAACTTTTTACTGGACCTGGAACAAAATATTTTGACTTGGATACTTTGAGAAATATCTTCATATGACACCTTGTGAGCTTTTGAACTTTACCAGAAAGTTTGCAGTGGTTGAAATTTCTGGAGAGATTTATGATGTAAAAGATACCTTTTGAGATCTTTGTATTACCTTTAGATTCTAGAATCAATGGCAGTGCTGGTTTCATTTGTAAAATCATCTGTGGGTTGTCCCATCATCCTGGTTGTTATATGACTAGCAACTTGCTTTCCGATTTAATTTGGAAACAGACAGAAAAATACAAAGGTTTATTCGCAAAAGTGCATGCAAAATTATAACGTGGTACTATCTTAAAAGGTAAATGGGGGATAAAAATCAGTTCTTCCTAAAGGATTCCCTTCAGACAGAGCTCATGGTGTTTTGTGGTGTACTTGCGCTATATCATTAAACTGATTTTGTCTTAATATCAACCAATAAGGGTTTTTACCTGCTTTGTATGAAAGATTAAGGAGGACAAGCCGATGAAGGCAGCAGCTTAAGAAAACTAGTTTGAATGAAGAATAGAACGGATTACTCCTGAGCTTAGAGCTATGTAAATAAGTCCTTTTTTATGTTGAGTATTTGGCAAACTTATTTTAGTTCTCTTTTGGACTTCATTGCAAGGTGCTTTTTTTCTTTAAGGAGTACGTGAGGTATTTTCATTTTGGATATTACCTGTTTTCAGTTGTTTACATTCAGTTGAAAAACTTGATTTGTTGTCCTATGGACTAGCATTACAGTGCATCAAATTTGTTGGTTGTTTGGTCTGTAGATAGTCTTGCTTCGTATAAAGGTATTGAGAAACTATAGACATTTGTTTTGTTTTGTTTTTTATATATAAACATTATAGATATATATTTATGTGGTAAAGAATGGATATAAACCACAGTTTTGAACTATTTGATTACTTTTTTTTTTCCATACTCATATATACGTAATGCATATAACCTGTCTTTAAAATCGTAAAAAAAAAAGTGTATATTGCTTTATTCACTTCGGGGAAGGACCATGAAGCAGTTCCATGACCATAGCAAAGCATTGCAAGAGATTGACTAACAACATCTTGCTTATCTCAAACAAACAATGGAGGCTGGTCAAGCCTTAGATGCACTTCATACTGCACCTGCATACTGCTTGGTATTTAAACCAATTACTAGTCATGCTTCCCCTTAAAATGAGCAGTGTGCTATGCATTATATATTTATCTTTGCAACTGCTTTTTTTCCCCTTGTTTATCTATTTCTTCTTTGGGTTAATTGTAAAGGTTAAACTTTGAGTCTAGATGAGCTGTGATACTTGCTGCTGTGGGGGGTAGGGGCTGCATTTTTTTTTTTTCATGCCTGACCTCGTTATTGAGTAAATTTTGTTTTTGTAACACTTATTCATTATGATTGGGGTCTGACAATTTGTACTGATGGCCCGGCATGAAAAAATGTTCCTTCCCACCCCTATTTTTTCAATTCTTAATGTGAGAATGATTATTTATTTGAAGTTGTACAGTCTGACTTGGTTCACAGCATTTTTTTGGAATAGAATATATCTTTTGTTGAGTATTTAAAAGGATGTACATGTTATTTACTTTGTGTTTGGAATACTTTGGATTTTTTCCATGTTAAGTACATCAATAAATAAGTTGAAGGGCAATGCAATTCTGTGATTGAATCCAATCATTACTTCATATAATACTTAGAAAATATGTCTTTCGTAGAGGACAGTGCATTTTCCTTAAGCCAATTTAGGATGTTAAATTTTGGTTGCAATTCTGTTTTTTGCTCACACGTTTCTTACAATGTGTGATGGTTCATCTTATCTATATTTCTTACCCTGTACCTCTTAAGGTGTGACTGTAATCACAGTCGCTGTAATCCTGATTAGAGCAGTTATTTGCTCTGCTCTCCCTCGATTTTCCTTACATTCACTTCAAAGTGGCCCTTAATGAAGAAGCATATCTAGATTAAACATAAGATGTTCCTCTCCAATGACTTGGGAATTCACAAACCAATTACTGGGGTTCACTATTTGATAGAAGTAGACATTTGATCACCGCATCATGCTTTGAATGTTTAATGTTTCTGAAATGGAAGCACAACAGGTTATTTATCATAAAATATTCCTAACATTTGTAGCATGAAGTAGTACTTGAAGTATGATTAGGGAAATTGGCTCAATTCTTTGCATGCTATGCATACGATCCTAATTCTTTTGATTCCTAAAAAAGGTTTTATAAGCAGTAAGCGACACGTCTTATATTCCTTGATGTCGAAGTTGCCACCAGAAGAAGTGGTGCGTCATGCTGGGTTTAACATCGAGTTGTGATGTTGTCCCATTTTCTGCCAACATATTGCGGTCGTGCTTGCTTTCCACTGCAGATGGTGAGGATTATTCTTTCTTCTGCACCGTGACATTAACGTTACGGGAATACTCGGCGTTAATCGATAGACACTACATTTTACTTTGGAGAGGGTCTTTAACATCAAAAGTTGACTGCCGTCTGAAAATAGCCAAACTACAGATTGCTCCAACAGTTAATTAGAGCGGAGTTCAGGTGCCGGCTTGAGAAATGTGCCGTCGCAAAGAGCGGCACGAGGCTTCAAGGAAGAAGCCTTATATAGAGTATTGATTTTCCTTATCTCATGCTCCACTTGAGGCCGACAACCTTGGCGAGGATGAAATGGTCCGCTTTGAAGAGCGCTTCCCTACTGTGCAGCCACCTCGCGTTGCCTGGCTGTCATGTTAAGGGGCACTGGAAGGTGGTGGACGTGAACAAACATTGCCTTTTTTTTTTTTTTTTTTTTTTTGTAAGAAAAGTTTTCATAAGCGCGTTGTGTCGAAGCCTTAAACAGTGTTTACGCCACGCTCGAGTCGTGTAGGAATTCCAGCGTTCTGCATGGCTAGCGGAGGATAAAGGGTCTAATCTGTGTTCTGATATTTACTGGCCCATTAGCCTGCATGTTACAACTGGAGTAATCGTGGTGATCTCTAGTATTAAAGGGACCGATTTTTTTTTTTTTTGACATATTGTGGCGTTTAAAAGCATCCGTTTTTATCATTTGTAGATTCCGTGGCTGTTGTCGACGGGTTTGTTGTGGTATTGACGTGCCAGAAGCTTTGGCTGAGACGTGTTGGTTCTTATCAGTTACGTTTGTGACGGTTCTCTCGGCTTGAGACCAGTATTGTTGTGGCAGACGAGTCATTTGATTGGGGATCCTCCAGCTATATGTTCTGATTACATGGTGGCAGTAAAAATAGGATTAGGCAAGAGGCTACAGCAGTTAATGCCCATCTCGGATGAGTCGTTTTAAGTTGATGTAGTATCCCTCTCAATTAAATGACATGCAAAACAGATTTTCAGTCATGCAGTGCATGTCTCTGCCCTTTTTATTTTTTTTTTGTGGCCAGCACACTCAATCATCGGGTTTTGAGAGGTGCTTAAGGATAAGACTTTGACTCTTTTGTGTGCTTTGGACAAGCAGTCGTTGAGATCATAAGTTGATACACTGTAGTGAATGATAAGTGCAAGGGACTAAAATGAGTTTTTAAATTGTAAGAGCACACCATTTTATCTTCATGACCTCTCCTCAATGGCTGTTTCACTGTAAGGGTGAAAATATAAAATTGCATTTGGATGGAAAGTCACAGGTCAAAACCAACCCAGACCATGAAAGAAACTGCATTCAGTATCGTTCAATGTGCCACTGTCACTGCTATCTGAGAAGTAGTGACTGATGTGATCTGTGTCTTTTGAGATTGAACTTGCACTACGTTTCCTTGAGTACCTCGAGAATAATTATGTTTAATAACATAAGCTTTTACTATGGTCCTTTGAGAATAATGCATAAAATGAATCATATTTGTCTTGGCTGCCCTTGAAGTGGCTTCATTATAATTCCAACATACGGTGAACGTGATTTGGCTTTGGACTGCTGTTCTCTACCAGGCAAGGTGTTTGTCTTAGACATGTGACTTCTGGCAGTGGTCTTTGTACATTAATTTCCTCGATGCACCCCATCTGGTCAGCCAAAAATGATATACCGAATTTTATCATATTTAAAATTCAGTGTTAATCGAGAAAAGGCTTTGACAGATGTTCTCTCCATTGTCAATTCGTCCGCGCGCCGCCCCCTAACCCGCCCGCTCGTACTCGAAGCATGGTCTCTACGACGAGGGAGACGATGAATAAAACATGTCAGTAAATTTGGTCCAGCGCTGCTGATGTCAGCAAACGTATTTGCATGTGGTCTTTTCAGCAGCCGTGGTTTATGGCACGCAGGATTGTCTATTAGACATATTTATGCGCAACACCCATCCTCTTGTCAATAAGATACTTTGCTGGTTCAGGGCCCTTTATCCCTCAGGCTTATCCTGTCACAGTACTTTTGACAGCTTGTGTTCATGCACAGATGAATGGGTTAATATGAGATGGTTGACAACGGGAAGTTTGTAATCCAACACCCTTGTAACGCCTGCGTGAAATTTGGATATCCATGTTCCAAATAAAAGTCCTGATATTGAATGCCAAGTTTTATGGTCCAAATCCACCTTAAGTTATAGGCTCTGTCATAAGACACACATGCAGCAATCAAAACCATACTGTAGCTGATTAATTGACATGAGAGAAAATGTAGCAAATGGGATGAAATTAAGTTAAGGAGGTTGAGATACAACTTTTGGCATTTTGCGCATTTTGCGATGATTAGACAAACTGTTGCAGACTCAGTTATTATAAATGGGACACAAATGAATTTTCTCAAGTTTACTTTTTTATTTCTCCATCTCAAGTGATTTTGGTGGTACTGACACGTCCGTCTCCACAGATGTGGATGTTAGCGGTGTGCTAATATACACACAGTCCATTTCAAAGCTCATGGATGTATGCTGTTATGGACATCACTACAAAACAGACCTCATTGTTAAGATCCTGGGCATAAATATGCATTTACAACCAATTTATCCTTCTATCATCGTACCCTGCACTGGCTGAATAAAGGGATAGAAACTGGCAAGGAATGAAAACCTCCCCTCCCCTTATTCATTGTGCAGCTGTAGAGAACTTACTCCTGAGTGTGAGATTTTGCACTATACTAACTAGCTATACTAAGCTAACTGATCGGGAGTAAAGCTTACCTTATTGCTTTGGAATATTCAGAAGTTTCCATTTATACATGAGTGAATTTGGCAGGTCCAGGAAGCAACCCATAACCTCTAAGATAGCCTTTTCTTTTTAATTCAATTCACTTTATTTGTCCCTGAGGGACAATTGCAGAGGCACGTAGAGTAGTTTAATATATATATATATATATATATATATATATATATATGTATATATATATATATATA
>OMKK01044514.1:0-31311 GCA_900302305.1 Polymixia japonica
CTGTTTATATATGTTTTTTTTTTTTTCTTAACTGATTATATTTATTCTTCCTTTCTGTTGGTACTAGGTACTGTTTGTAGATCGTTTGATACTGCCTTATGTATAGTGTGATCTGGTTTATTTTATTCCTCTTTCTCTTTCTTTCTTCTTACCACATCGGGGGAAGCCACGCAAAATTTCATTGTATGCAAATATAATGACAATAAAGATCATTCTGATTCAGATTCTGATTCGGATGATGAGGAATAGGCAGGGGGCGGAGTAGTCCAGCTCTGGGTCTGTTAGAGGACTTATTCCGGGCACAGGTGGCGCAGGCCGCGATGAAGGCCCTTGTGTCTGCGTCCATGGTAGGCCACCAACAACGCTGTCGCAGGAAATGTAGCGTGCGGTTGGTACCCGGGTGACAAGTAAGGCGGGTGGAATGGGACCATGCCAGCACCCAGGAGCGCACTGCCTCCGGGACGAACAACCGATTGGGAGGACCGTTACCCGGACCTGGGTCTTGGTCCCCCGCTTGTCGACCAGGTCTTCAATCTCCCATGTCAGGGACGCGATGAGACAGGTGGGCGGCAGGATAGGATCTGGTTCAGCGCTGGGTTCCTCCTTTGGTGTTCCTGGAACCGGGTCTATAAGTCAAGGTAAAATTAAAGCACCCAAAGAATAGAGCCCACCTGGCCTGACGGGCGTTAAGCCTCTTTGCTGTCTGGAGATAAGCAAGGTTCTTGTGGTCGGCCCATACAGTAAATGGTTGCTGGGCGCCCTCCAGCCAGTGGTGCCACGCTTCCAGCGCCAGTTTTACGACAAAGAGTTCACGATTGCCCACATCGTAGTTTCACTCCGGCGGAGAAAACCTCTCAGAGAAAAAAGCGCATGGATGGAGCTTTTGGTCGGAGGCGGCGCGCGCGGGGACAGCGCCGCACCAACTCCGGTGTCAGAGGCGTCCACCTCCACAATTAATTGACGGTTCTCATCTGGCTGGGTGAGTACCGGCGCAGTCATGAAACGCCGTTTGAGGTCCTGAAACGCTTTCTCCGCCTCCGGTCGTCCATCTAAACTGTGTGGCAGTAGAGGTACGAGCTGTGAGGGGCGCAGCGATGCGGCTATAGTCCCGTATAAAACGTCTATAAAAGTTAGCGAATCAGAGGAAACGCTGTGGCTGTTTTAATGTGGCTGGGGCGCTGGGCCCACTCGGTTACCGCCTTGACTTTGACTGGGCGATTATGCGCGATTATGTACCCCAAGAAGGACACCGAAGGCATGTGGAACTCACATTTTTCCTCTTTCACGAACAGTCTATTCTCCAGGAGACACTGTAAAACCAATCTAACACATTTCTCATGTTCTGCCGGACTGAGAAAAAATCTGTCATCAAGGTAGACGAAAACAAAACGATTTATCATGTCCCGTAAGACCTCATTGATCATGGCCTGAAAAACAGCTGGGGCGTTAGTGAGGCCAAAAAGCATAACTAAATATTCAAAATGTCCCAAGGGTGTGTTGAAAGCAGTACAGCTTAGTGAAAGTCTGTGCGCCGTGGAGCGGAACAAAAGCCGAACTGATCAGTGGTAACAGATACTTATTCTTTACTGTGACCTTGTTTAGTCCTCTAAACGGTCGTAAACTACTGTCCTTCTCATCCACGAAAAAGAACCCTGAAAAAGAACAAGTATGCCACAAAGCTCATGTGAAAATATGACCTTGCTGCAAATTTGGGTTGCTGCAAAAGAGGTTTGCCGTAACAGTTTGCCAGAGGCCTTGGTAAGGGTGGTTTTGTTAGGCATTAGGCACTTTGATAACACTTTAACAACTAGATTTGCAGTACCTATTTTTTTTATTATTTAGCCTTTATTTAACCAGGTTAGTCCCATTGAGATCAAATATCTCTTTTTCAAGGGAGACCTGGCCAAGAGGGCAGCAGCATAGTTACATTAAAAACAGTAAACAACACTCCCTGTAAAGCATTACTTAGATCTTCTCCAGCAATACTGCTTCTATCTGCTCTTCACAAAGGCAAGTACGTAGGTAAGTAAATAGCTTATTAAGCATGAATTAATGTGTTCATGCCTTTGTTAAGGGTTTGTACATCATTAATTCACATCTTTACTGACATTTGTTAAGGAAATACAAAGTATTACAAAAAAATCTAACATTTCTAGCACTTGTGACTCACTGTGTTTTTGAAGGAGTGGAGAGTGCTGGTTGGTCAGTTACCTATGGCAATCAAAATCCTTGTGCCTTGAGGGGGTCATCGGTGAAGTTCAGGTGCTCATACGACTACCCAGATGGGGAAACTGTTACCAACACCACATGGTCAAAAGGGAGATTAAATGATGGCAAATGGATTCGAACTGATGTCTCGAAGCTTTCTTTATATCAAAATCGTGTTGAATACCTTGGTGACAGACATCACAACTGCAACCTGGCAATTTATGACCTACAGGACAATGATACCGGATATTTCTACTTCAGATTTGATACGCATACATATGGATGGCGGAGTAGAGAATCAGTGTATCTGTCTGTAACAGGTATATTTTATTGATGTTAAGTGTTACCATACTTTACTGAATTCAGGTCATCAGAGGAATTTCTGAAAATCTGTTTCTGTTTTTCCTATTGACCAATCTCCAGGATTGACTGCCAGTGTGTACTCTAACAGTGTGAGTGAGGGAGAGAATGTGACTCTAAAATGTACCACATCCTGCGAACTGCATAGACCTTCCTCCATAGTCTGGTTCAGAGATGGACAACCAGTAGCCAACACAGAGTTCCAGGCCAGGGTAGAGGATGCTGGGAACTACTCATGTGCTATTGAAGGACAGGAGCCAACGAGATCTGACCCTGTGGCTCTGGATGTTCAGTGTAAGTACATAGTTACATGACGACATTATTATATATATAAGTAAACCTTTCAGTTGTACAAACTGTCAATCAAAAAATACTTAACTGCTTGCATTCTGAGCTTAAATGAAACACAATTAAAGCAGGCGTCTTAAATTAGAGGGCAGCAATAAATGAAATGAGAGGTTGGGGTTACTGACCTCTATAGCACAGCTGATGCTCAACTCTACTGTACATGAATCTGGCTGTAACAAGTGGTATAGCTCAACTCAAATCATGTATGTCAAATCCAGTTGTGCAAAATCTAATTAAACAAAAGCATAATGAGTGTATTTCCTTGTTAAATACATTTTACTTTAATAAATGTATTTGTGTGAATGCAACAGTGGCAGTTTAAGATGAGAAAATAAGTCATCTTAATCAGTAGTCCATCAAACCCAAGTCACAACCCTGTCAGTCTGTCCAGGTGATGATATTTAAAGCTTTCAAAAGCTTCCTTATTTTTGAGCTGTTTTCTTCTCTTATCTGTTATCTCAAGACCAAAATGTGTCGGTGGAGCTGCTGCCAGACATGGACACAACAGAGAGTATAGAAGTGAAGTTGATGGAAGGTGCGATTGCTCATAGATTATTCGTAAATGCAACAACAGTGTAATCCAGCAACATAATTTACTGTAGTGGTTAATGGAGTTTTAATTGATGACTCCACCATGTTTAAAACACCAGAAATGTTTAATATACTTAAAATATTGTTTGAAGCTGATGGTTTAGCCACCCTGCCCTGATTATACTTTAAAATTCGCCACTCTCTCCTTTTCTCTGTTTCTTTTCAGTTTCAGTTCACAGTGTCATCCTTCGTGTTGGTATTGGAGTCAAGGCCTTGGCACTGCTGGTGCTTCTCTTGTTTATGGTCTGGGCCTGGTAAGTTTACTCAAATCACAATTGATGAAATTGACAGTTTGTGTTTTGAAACACCTGGAAATGGTTAATTTTTTCAGTCTCCCAAACAAAGCTCATGACATTATTTTTTTGTAGTACTACGTGTCCTGTTTTATTACTATTAAAATAAATATTGTAAAACATCAAAGACTTTAGTCTGCCCAGTATAGAAATTCTATTTATTCATTGTATCTCATGTTTTTGTGAAAGGAGGCAAACTTCTACCATGGACAAAGAGGTGAGGAGGAATCTATTAATTTCACTAATTGCAGTTTTCTACAATACAAACAAAAAATGTGAGTCTCATCTAATTATGTTGCTATGTTTCAAGAGTGTGGCCTATGAAAACATCAATAGAAGTGGAGTTTGTAGGCGGGACTTCATCTCCTCTGCCAGTCAGCACAGTGGAGTTATAGAAGAGGAAATTACTGTCTAACAAAAGCATGATGACATTCCTTTCCACAAAAAACAGAACAAACAAAAACAAAACAAAAACATGCACCATATCAATGTCTTTTGTCTGTAGGTTGTAATTCAGCTTGTAACACCAACATAGAATTATTCCTTCTGCTTTACTGAATATGTGTGATGTGCCCCATGGTCAAATTCTTTATATATAGCCATAATTATTTACGAGGAAAGCATGTTTTTTTCAAAACTATGTTGATAATATTGACTGACCGAATGAGCCCAATGAGTGGGTGACATAAAATGATGGTCGATAGCAAAGACCGTGTGCCAAAACTTCCTTCAACTATATCAGACAACACTGTGGTCCTTGATATTTGTTATTCTTCTTACTCTTTTCAAGTGTCTTTCAAAGAATTCAGGTGCTAGCTTTGAGTCACAAAAGCTGTTTAGAAATGCTGGGATGTGGACTTGAGTCATCATGACTTGAAATTTGATGACTTGAGAGTTACTTGGGATATAAGGAGATGACTTGAGTCAACTTTGACTAGTAAGTACATGACTTAGACTTTTTATGACTTGTACAGAAACATTTTTATCGAAAGAATATTATAGTTTTATAATTTTCAATAAAACCCAATTTATGAATTGACTGAACTGAAATTGAGTCCAACCCTGGTTTGCTTTGACAAACATGGAATAAATAAGTATTTGGAGATGTCAAGTGAAACAATAATTTATTCTAAAAGCAGACCATTATTTCTAAACTGAAAACCAATCTTGTTGGCTTTATTTATAGTTGTTTTATTGTTTGAAAAAGGACTTTACGACACTGTTATTATTCTACTACTACCACTGCTACTAAGCACAATAATAATATTAATAATAATAAGAGCTTAATGTCTGTCCTAAATAATGTAAATGTTCTGTAGTGTTACCTGTGAGCCATCATGTTCCAATCTGACAAACATCCCAACCAGGATTTTCTTACAAGTTCATTAAAAATGTGGTTTTTACCCTGATCTCAATGGTGAGCCTAACTAAACTAACGTTTAACTTGTAACAAACTCTTAACATCTATCATCATTATTAAAATAATTTCTTGATAATATATTTTGATAGCAAGGCTGTGAGAAGTAGGGATGCTGAGAGTGGTGCAGCACACCCTGGTGAATGATAGACAAACTGCAAATACCATAACTTGTAATGATTTTATTTAGAGTAAGAAAAATGTTTTTTAATATTCTGCCGCTGTGCAACAATTCAGTATCATTTATCAACTGCTTATCAAACACGTTTGATCACACAATGGAGGTAATTCTGTTTCTTTACATACTTATATTAGTATGTTGTGGGAGTGTGTTCCTGTTTATTGCAGTATATGTAGCATTTTGACTGTATGTGAAAAAAATCTATAAATCAAAAGATTAATTGAATCTGATTTTACAAAAAAAGCTAAAAAAAAAAGTGCTTTACAACACATGCCTCACATTCACCCATTCACACACACATTCATACACTGATGGCAGAAGCTGCCATGCAAGGTGCCAACCTGCTCATCAGGAGCAGTTAGGGGTTCAGTGTCTTGCTCAAGGACACTTCGACACGCTCTCTGGAGGAGCCGGGGATCAAACCAGGAACCTTCTACTTCCTGAGCCGTGCCAGCCCCCACAAAGTATATGGTAAAGTATGTGTGTGTGTTCTTTTAGATTAAATCATGTTTTCAATCTTGGAGTCATCAGCTCTGAACAGCTTTAAAGAAGGGAAGGGAGGAGAAGCCAGTATAACACTCTTACCACTACTTCTGCTTTCTACAAAGTTACATTTTCATCGCAATTGCATGGTCATAAGTCAGTTTGCTTCATATGGTGAGTAGTGCTGCTTTCATTCTCTGTGTTTGTTTGATGAGCAACTACAAACATATTAAAACATTCACATTCAGGTTAGGTCAATGGCAGAGTTTAAAGACAAGATGTGTTTAAGACATATAAAACCTATTTTGACGTTGTTCAGTGCTCTGTTGTCTAGAGGTGATTATCTTGTGATTCATGGTGTAATTTCCCCTTTGTCATAAACTGAGGTGGTTTATCCTGTTTCACTGCGTTGCAGGTTGTTGTCAAATCATGGCAAGTGTGATTCTGGTGATTCTGGTAATAATACAAGGTAAGGACATACTGTGTGTCTTTAGTAATTCTACTAGGTTGTGTTATGAACAGGCTTAGTACTGGACCCAAACGCACGACAAAGACACGCTTCTCAAAATAAAGAAAGATTTAATCATAAACGTGGGGCAAACAATATCTCATAAACATAAGGTAGTCCAAGGTCGGGGCGTAGGCAAGCACGAAGTAATGTCCAGGCAGTAGTCAAGGGCGGAGGCAAACTGAGTGTCGAAAAACCAGCCAAGGAGTCGATAACCAAAGACTAGAGACATAGAAAAACACAGGTTACCAACAAGATCAAGGTGGCCGAGAGAGATACTCGAATACAATCTGGCGCAGAGCAGCAGGATCCCAGGTTGATGCTGTGCTGATTCCTTGATGAACCGCAGGTGTGCGACCACGCCCCTCTCCTGGCTTCCGTGGGAACAGCAACCAACCTGGGAGAAAACCCTACCACTTGCACCTAAGCCCCAAAATGCCCATCACCGCCCCCCTGTGGACGTTGATGGTATGACAGGTTGCAGTGAAAAGTCAAGTGGTTGTAGGCTAGACGTTAATTCGTTAATAATTTCTTTTGACTATTTAATATGTCGTCGTATGGCTTGGCAAGATGTACTCAAAAGATTCTTCTGCTTTTTGTTATGTCTTTGAAATACATAATATCCCATCATATTCTGTCTCAGCTAACCTAAAAGTTTCATTTTCATACAATCAAAATGTTCTTGGAACCCAGTAGATGAAATAAGATTAGATTGATGTAATTTATGTGAAAAATATTTCAATGGTAATAACTGCTAGGTTAATATAATAGAAATAGAATATAATAAACCAGAGGGTGTTATTTAAAAATGTATAGTATAAATATATATATAGATGATCATATAGTACATGTTATTGGCTTGTCTAATCATAAGTCAAATAGGGATGTAACTGAAATTATCATATTAGATCTTGTGTTTATTACAGATCAATTCATTTTGCTGGTTGATTTGACATGATTATAATAATAATAGTGATGTATGATAATAATTAACTATCATGTGACAAATGTCTTGTCTTTGTTTTTCCCAAAGGTGTCTGGAGTGGGGACTGGGGGGTAACCTTCAATAGCCAATGTGGTTTAAGAGGTGCATCAGTAGTAATACCATGCCAATATGACTATCCTTATTTTCATCGGGTCACCTCAGTCACCTGGTTGAGAGGAGATCCTGAACAGAACAGGTGGAGGTATACTGAGCTCTCTGAACTCCCTTCATACCGTGGTCGTGTTGAATATCTAGGTGATAAATGGCACAATTGCACTGTGAGGATCAGTAACCTACAGGACACTGATAAAGGAGCATACTTCTTTCGTTTCACGACAACGTTCGATAGCTGGAGGAGTCAACATTATGTTTCTTTGTCTGTAACAGGTAAATGTCTTTACAGTTTCTCATAGGTCTTTTATGATTTCATGAGGTCTTTTATGATTTCAGTGATGACAGTTAGTGTTGTGTTTCTATTCTTGGACTAGACTTAACCGCTGATGTAAAGCCTCCCACTGTGATTGAGGGAAACAGGGTGAATCTGACCTGTGTGGGTTGTACTTCATCTCCACAAACACGTGTTGTCTGGTTGAAAGATGGACAACCAGTGTACAATACAGAGTTCTCAGCTATGGTGAAAGATGCTGGAAGTTACCGTTGTGCGGTGAAAGGACAGGAGACAGTCAGATCTTACTCAGTGGCTCTGAATGTTCAATGTGAGTACATGATCACCCTCTGGATCCCTCCCTGATACTAGGCTACACCCAATCCATGTATCAGTTGTTACAAGTCTTAAAAGTCTTTGTTTAGCCTGTCTCCTGAAGGAGCAGAAGTTTATTTAGCAGGTACAACAAATACAAATAAACAACAAGTAAAAATAAACAACCATCTTCCCTCTATCAGATGGTCCCAAGAAAGTCAATTTGTCCGTCAGTCCATCAGGAGATGTTATCAAAGGAAGCTCAGTCACATTCACCTGTAGCAGTCATGCCAACCCAGCAGTGAAAGAGATGGACTACAGCCTGTATAAGGATGCACAGCTTGCCCGATTAGCATCAGGGCAGCATCACATCATCTCTAATGTTCAGCCTAGCCATAGTGGACTGTACTACTGCGAGGCTTGGAATGGTATCCACTGGAATAACATAACATTTGTTAAGTCTGCCAATTTTAACCTCGATGTTAAGTGTAAGTATAATAGTTCTTGTTAACTCTGAGTGGTCTATTGTTGTTTTATGTTTCTCAAATTATATTGTGGTGCCAATGCCCTACCAATTTACATTGACAACTAAACCTAAGTCCTAAATCCTAATGCCCTGAGCATATAAATGGATGACCTGTAACTGTACAACATAACTGCTATTATTAGCTGAATAGTTATATTCCAAACTTTCTACTGTATATATTCATTTTGGAAAAAGACATTACCCTTTGTCAACCAATAATTTAAAGTGGTGGATATCTCAATTTGTAACCAAACTCTTCCACTTATCAGACGTTCCAGAGAACACTTCAGTAACTGTTGATCCACCAGGAGATGTTGTTAGGGGCATCAGTGTAAACCTGACCTGCAACAGCGCTGCCAACCCAGCGGTAGACAATTACACTTGGTACAGGTGGACTACTGGTTCCCTGGTCCAGGTAGGATCAGGACAGGTGCTGTATCTTCCCTCTGTGGAGCCCTCTCAGACTGGACACTACTTGTGTCAGGCCAAGAACTCACTGGGGGAAAACAACTCGACTGAGCAGCTGTTACAGATACAGGGTTTGTGTGACCTCAATTTCAAAAAAATTATTTCAAATGTTTTTGTTTTTTTGTGTGTTCAGTGTATCTACAATAGAGTGGAACTATAAGCCACTTTATTGAGGGACCAGTCCCTCTAGAACAATGGTGTCCAGTCATCTGCCATGGGGGTCCGAGAGCATGATCTTGGAATGGTTTTCCTTCCAACCAATAACCACACCAGCTGATTTCAGCGATTAGTTCCCTCTC
This sequence comes from Polymixia japonica, assembly GCA_900302305.1. NCBI lineage: Eukaryota > Metazoa > Chordata > Actinopteri > Polymixiiformes > Polymixiidae > Polymixia > Polymixia japonica. The sequence continues at coordinate 9,368 of OMKK01044514.1, forward strand.
TCTGGTTAAAGGTGTGCTAATCAGTGAAATCACCTAGATGTAGTGCTTGGTTAGATTGAAAACCCATATAGTCTTACCCCCTCCATGGCATATGATTTGACAACACTGCTCTAGAGATCTCTATTTAGAAATGGTATAAGGGAAGGCCATCCCTTCATTGTTTTATTGCCTTTGCAATTGTCCTACTTGCTATTGCATCACTGTATTACTTATTGAATTCCTGGAAACAAGATGCATTGAAATCCTTTATCCTGTCAATCTACCAACAATCTACTATTGTGTTTCTCTTCAGCCAACAAGTCTCTCCCTATGTTAGCTGGAGTTGGGGGTACTTTCCTTGTGGCCCTTTTGGTGTTCGTAATCGTCCTTTGGTTCTGGTAAGTCAGTGAAACTATGACTGAGGAAATGAGTGAATGAGTTATATTAATGTGAACTGATGAGACTGAGACATGGTATTTAAAAAATACCATGGGGGGAATAGCCATCAAATGCTATAGACAGGGGTACAGAGAATATACATTGCATCGTACACAACTAAAAGCACTTTGCAGTTAAAACATTACGTCATACAAACAAATGAAATAAAATACTCTGTTATATTATGTAAATGTAAATATGTTATGTTTTGTTTGTTTTGGGGTTTTCTTCTTGAAAGTATGAAACATGGAGATATTTGTTACTTTTGGATACTGTATTTGTATCTGCATCTCCAGTAATACAAAAAAAAAAATAGTGTGAACTTGATGACTAGTGTGCATCTTCTCTGCTCTGTGTAAACTTCTTGCACTGGCTAGCATAGTCGAGTGAATGTTTGGAAATTCACTCTTCATTTTGAAAACTAAATATGCCCACCCACTAGAACCAGTAACTGCAAAAAGACAGAGCAAAGAAGGGGTCCAACTGAAGAGGTTTATCCAAATATTGTGTAACTTTATGGATCCTTGTGTCAACATACTTAAGGAGCTACAAGTGGCCTTTGGCAGAATTTGACTAATGCTAAACTTTCAGTTTTATTGCAATTACTGCAATTAAATTTAGAAATTGTTTGTTATTTCTAGCATAAAAATTGCTGCGAATAAAACCAACATATTGGTCAGCTATAAAAAGCCTGTTCGGTAAAACTAAAATAGAACAAGACAATAACATTAGAATTATTATGAAAACACAGATGAAGCATTCATAGTAATGATGTAGACTTTTTTTTTTTAATAAAGGTACTGTGGGAATTTGTTTGCAAATTTCTACATCTACAATAAATGGACAAAACATTCTAGTACTGTAAACCATAAGGAAGCTCTGGGGCATGTATGGGGCAAGACAGAAATGGTCCTCTCTACCCTCTCTACCACAAAGGTTGGGGATTGTCATCATGATTTAGAAAAGAGAGAATATCAACACTTGTTTCGAAGGTTGGCCTTCGTCAGAACAAGTCTTTTTATGTTATTTTAACATGAAATAACATAAAAAAGATTGCATATTGCAGCTTTAAGCACATCCTGTTGACTTGTTCTGGGCACATGTTCTACATCTGTTTTGTTTAACACTGCCCACTATTACATTCTTGAGAAATGTGAGTTTGTATCTTCCTGAATTTTGCAAACTACTGTTTCCATTATTACAAAACCACTTCTCTAAAATGTCAGGCTGCTTGCGTGGTTTTTCGCTCTTCACTGTCTTAAGTAACTTTAAAATTTATTTTGTTGTTTTGGCAGGAAGAAACAAAGAACCAGTGCACACAAACAAGTGAGTAAACTTGAACACTTCAACATTGAACTGTGATTAAATAATCAGTGAAGTTTCTACATTTACTATAACTATCAGAGATGCATTAACTGAACACTACACTGTAAAGCCTAAATCAATTTCTTTGTATTACCAAATGGGGGGTAAAAAGTACTGATATTTTTGAAGGGTATGGCTTGCCCACGCTAAATTAGATTTCCCTATGTTCACAACTATCTGTTTACAAACAATATAAACAAACATGTAAAACATATAGTGTTCTGTTACAGTTTTCTAGGCCTATTTTCCTTTTCACACTGTTTGTGTGACCATACAGTCATGTGTAGCCTAGTGGAGACCCTCAGTATTGTTTTGCTTTCTCTCTCTAATGGGTTAAAATACGGTTATAATGCAATGTGTGTATTACTTCACGTTTATCACACAAGTGATGAATGTTTCCTTATTTTTCTTTTTAGTTTCACCCTGCCTATTGCAATAAACCAACGATGTTGGAGGAGAACTTCTCCTGGATTGTTGGTGGATTGTTTATAGGAGGAGTTTAGCTGCCTGTCAAATTATGCTTAGTACAGTATGAGGACAGAACATATAGCGTGCAATTCCAGTATTATTTTAGTACTGTAACTGGATTTCAGCCAGAAAATAATGACACTTTAAAAGGATAGTTTACCAACAAACTATGTCTGACTTATGTTGTCTTCTCTCCAGCAGACTGTGTCTGTCTCTACGCTCAATGGGAGGGGCTTGAGCTCTCCAGCCAATCAAGATGAGCCTGACTCTATTTACACCAACATGCATTATGTTCTGTCCTCTCATCCTCCTACTCCTGCTCTGGATATCCCTGTCTATGCCACAGTCCAGCATGTCCCAGCTCAGATGAAGTCAGGCCACTTAGGACAGGTAGGAAGGAAAGTTGAACATTCCACTCTATTCCAATTTACTCCACTCTACTCCATCCTACTCCACTATACTCCACTCCATTCTACTCTACCCTACTCTATACTCCACTCCACTCCACTCAATTCTACTCCATCCTACTCCACCCTATTCCACTGTACTGTGCTCTACTCCACCCTACTCTACTCTACTCCACTCTACTCCACCCTAGTCTACTCTACTCCACTCTACTCTTCTCTACTCCACCCTACTCTACTCTGTTACACTCTACTCTACTTCACTCCTCTCTACAACGTTCTACTCTACTCCACCCTATTATACTCCACTGTAGTCTACTTCACTCCACTCGACTCCACCCTACTCTACTCTAGTTCACTCCACTCCTCTCCTCTCCACTCCACTCTACTCTACTCTACTCTAGTTCACTCCACTCCTCTCCACTCCATTCCACTCTACTCTACTCTACTCTACTCTACTCTCTAGGCCACCATGACTCAGGAAGAGGAGGTTATCTACTCTATAGTTAAACCCAGAGAGGCCAACTCTCCACAACACACTGACAATAACACAGCCCCGCGGGACCAATATATAGAGTGAGTTGACCACAAAGATTTGCATCTGATCAATATAGTGCCGCTGTATGTTTTTTTCTCTGTTCTATTGTGTTTCATATCTTTCATATATGAAACACATTTCATATCTCATCATCTGTAAACTGTATTGGTTTTCCTCAGTTTCTCGAAGGCTGGAGAGGGAGATGACAATGTGTCGATCTATGCCACTGTTGTGAAGAATATTTAATTAAAATTAAAATGCAACATCTTTACAGGAAATGGATTTTACATATCAACTGTGCATCTTTTTAGTACAGTTTCAGCTTCAAGCTTATAAGAGAAGCTATGTCTATAGCATCAATAGTACAGAGATGCGTTAAAAAAAAAAGTAATTAACTGTTTTGACTGTTTACAAATTGCATGTAAACTGTTTGTAAATTGTATATATGATATTTGATGTAGGGATGGGATTTAACTTATATTGTTTAAAAAATTTTAAGTGCTCCTGTTTGTACCAATGCCATTTTTGTATAAAAATTGGGTGTATCAATCTGACAAGTTAAAGTGGCAATCTTGAAGATCTCCATTTCGTTCTCTTTGGCGGCATGTGACATTACTATATGGATATTGATTGCCGTTTACAGTAGTCAACATTAGTACACAACTAATGTGTTGCATTAGCTTAGCTTAGTTAAATTAGTGCTTAAGACTAATGCTATGGTGGGAAATTTGAGAAAGCATTTAATTGGACGCAAAATTAGTATATGCCCCCAAGTGCAGGATGAGTGATCAAACTTTTTAATAGTTTTCCAGGGAATGACCAACTCTAAAATACCATTAAGACTTTTTTGTTATTGTTGGGCCAGATACTGGCGTATAGGTGACAATCAGCGCAAGACATATGTGATAAAAAACTTAAACATCTATTTTGATTTCATAGGTCTTTAAAAGGGCATTTTTCTCATTTCAGGTCTTTATGTTTATCCTGGGATCACTAGAGTAGCTTTGCATGATTCACAGTGCAAAAGTCCTTATTTATCTTATACTGGCCCTTTGCAGCCCTTCTGTTCAGCCTCTGTCTGAAACAAGCCGTATTAGCTCCTGTGTCTTTAAGGCCCTCCTCCCTATAAGCCCACTTTCTTCTGACTGGCCAACATCCTCTTGCCAGTGTGGAAAGTGAAAGTAAAACTGTCAACCTACTAAGTAACATATAATTTTGTTCTTGATTGGAAATTGGCAACTTCTCAAATCCATCCATACATGTTCGAGCCCGAATCTGATTTGGAATATGAGAGTGGACAGCACGAACATCCGTAGCAACAAAGATTACAGCAGGACGTCTCTGTTTGGTGTACATGTGGGAAATGCACTAAAATGCCGACTGAAGTGGAAAACGTCTACTGTCAGGAAATAACAAACGTAATGTAACTACTAAAATGTTATTCTGCTGTCGCCAAACGACTGTATAGTATCTCCCTGCACTATCGGTTACAGTTGGTTGCTTATTACTTGAAAAAATGTAATTGTAAAGACGTCGTGCATGCATCATTTTTTGGACCGCAGAACTTTTGTCACTGCCTGGAGCAGATGACCATAAAGAAATCTGTGCAGAAAGTAGAAAAAAACGTTTGAAACCTAGTTCAGAGCAGTCTGAAGGCTGAACTTTTTGCTCACAGTGATTACTTTATCATTCGTTTAGGTCATTATTTGACACGTTGGACACGTTTAATATGAACATCTGATATTGTAACATTATAAATATGTCCGAAAATAAGGAAAAGCATAATATGTCCCCTTTAACAGACATTTATTTAAATGAAAATCTTCTGAGATCTTCGAGATTGCCACTTTAACTAACTTACAAAAAATTATGATTATACTAGAAAATAGTGGGAAAAACAGTCTTACAGTATATTACAGTATATTTCTGTGTGTTATATTTGAGTATAAAAACATACAAAATATTTTACAAGACTACTGTACATACGTAGTAAGTGTAACACTGAACATGCAAAAGGCATAAGTCTCCTGATAAGGCTTTCATACTAGTGTTTTCCATTCATAGTAGTGTTTTACATTGAGCACATCAGTATTCAATGGTTCTTTGAAATGTCTATTCATATGATGGTGTGTGTGTGTGTCATTTGAGCAGAAAATACAATTTTTCATTGTTTTGAATGCAAAATGAGTTTAATTTTGTAGATTTGCCTTTTGTGTGTGTGTTTTTGGATTTTTGTGTAGAGTTCTGAGGATATGAGGTATACTTTCAGAAAACGTGTGAAAACAATTGAGAAAAACTGTAATACAGACACAGCTTCACTCCCCCCTGTTTGAAGAGTGGAATTATTAGCCTAAAAAAAAAAATCAGTTCCACGCATAGGAAATGACGTATTTCACTTTCATTTTCATTTGGAGTAGGTAGACAAGTGAGACACATTGGCTGAAACACCAAAGAAAAGGCAAGTGCTATCTTCAGAAAACTGAACCTCCAAAACAGAAACAAGTGCATCAATCTGAGAAAGGAAAACTTAAAAAAAGGGAAAAAGACGCACACGGTGATTGCGAAGACAGATTATCACTTTAAAGTAGAAAAGTCAGCACTGTATGCAATGACAATGGCACAAACCTATAAAATTAAGACTTTATTTTAATACAATATTCAATTTTTACAATGAATAGCAGTGTAATCAGTAACAATATTTCTTCTTGTGGTAAACTTAATAACTGATAGAAATGTACATACATTCATACTGTGTAAAAGGGGATTAGCAATTTTGTGTTACTCACTGTAACGTGCCAGAGAGTTATAAAATAATTTATGTGACCAACTGTAGGTACTATGGGACTTAATGACTGCATTTACATTAAGCACCTAAGTTTTAACTATAGCAAAGATCTGACTACTAACGGAAAGAAACAGCCTGGCTAGCCGAACAGGAAGAAAGTGTACAAATAGTTTACTTCCTCTTTCTCTAAAATGTATCTGCTGCCTTACACCACACTCATTTCAACCATACAAGTAAACAATATTAACCTAAGAATAACATCCCATAGCAAAGTATTGAGAAAACCTCCCAGGCACATGGGAATTATATTCTTGGGACCCAAAGCAGAATTTCACTGAATATGTAATACAGATCATTCCAAGTACATCATAGATCATTCCCTACAGTTAGTTGCAATTAATAACATTTATATTCTATTTATTAGTCAGCGACTAATAAAAAAGAGGGAGGAATGTCACACTAATTTTTGAAGCAAGTAAGCCTTTGGCAAGTAATACCGAACTGTTGAGGAAAATCTTCCCAATCCATGTGTGTCCTTGGTAACTTGAGTCAGAGTCAGTAACTGTGTTTAATGTCTTTGTAGCCTCTGCTGTAGTGAAACTGCACTCTTGGCATTCATATAAATGACTCATCGAAACATTTTTAACATGTCTAACATAAACATCTACATAAACAAAAAGACAGCGTTGAATATTTACAAAACACCAACAACAAAATACTGATTTGAATGTGTCTCAAATTCACCAGTTCATCTTAAACATGGTAATAAAATGTTTTCTTTTTCTTTTGTAATTTTTATGTCTCTAAACCAGTAACAAAGAATAACCATTAATGGCCAAACAAACAAGCAAAAAGCTAAAAAGACAGACCATGTACTGATAATTGTTAATCACAACCATGTCTACAGTACACTACTGCATTAACAAAACTTCTCATGTATCACAACATTGACCATCGTGGTGGACAACCACCTTAAATATGATACTAACTGAAAAGCTTTTGTTCTAAAATGAGTTCTAATATTTGAAAAGTTTGATATGTGCTTTAGTCTTAGAAAATTATTTTTCCCATGAAAGTAAAACTCCCTAAGGAATGTCATCCATTATTAGCTAGCTGCTTATAAATTGGTAACATTTTAAAACACTTATACTCATTTGACTGTTGCTTTTCAATTGTGGATATGATGTGACCAAATCACCATATGAGGATTAAGTGTCTTGAAATAATTCTGGAGTTCAAGACCCAAACTGGGATTCTTGGTCAGTTATGGGTACAAATGCATTGGGTTTTTTAAAAGCAGTCATTAAAAAATAACCTCACTGCCCTTATTTGAGATGAAGGAGCAGTCTTTTGAAATTGATGGAGAAATCAAAACCTTGCACAAACCAATGCTCTGTCTGAAAGCTTATACTGCATACTAGCTACTAGAGGTGTCTGAATCCAAGAACCAATATCAAGAATGCACAAATAATGGATTTTTAATGAATAATTCAGTTGTACCAATATCATCATTAGCATTAGTATTTTTTTTTTTCTTGATTCAATCACTGTCCTTACGGGGCATGTTTTATTTGGAGCACAGTAGCTTTAGTTACAGAAAAGAGGGAGAGATATAGCTCCAGCTGCATGGGGATGAAGATGGGATGAAGTTCCACTGGGGTGGTCAGCTGAAGAAGAGTTGGCCAACATAGTCGTCTTTTGCCTATTTTGTTTACCATGGGTCTATTGGTGAATTGCAGATTTTAGATTTGGCTTACCGAGTTTTATGTGTCCTATTGTGTGCACCTCTGGCTCCCCTTGTCCCTCTATAATAAGCTGATATTGTGCCTAATAAACTGATCTAAGCTCAGATAGTCCCAATGTCCACCTTCGGTCTCTAGCCTACTTGCTTGTGGAGCGCCAGCGCTAGCTTCAGCATCCTCCTAGTAGTTTTAATGACAGTTTTGTCTTTGGTTTGTAACCTCCTTTTAGTGTTGTAAAAAGACACTCTCTGACAATTTCTACTCAGCACATGGTCAGGTTGCAATCTTTGTAGCTTGCTATGCTAGCTACTGCTTGCTGTCTGTAGGAACTAAACTGTGTGAGAACTAAACTGTGTGATTTGACTCCTGTGGGAGGGGAGCGAGAACCATTATATCGCCCTCTTATGGTTGAATTCAAGCTCAGTGGGAAAAGCCTTATCTCCCCAAAGGGAGTAATCTAAAAGATATATTACAATGTAGACTGGACCAATGGAGTCCATTAGCACATAAACAACAAACTTTTTTCTATTACAATTTAATCTGGACTGCTAGAGAAATGCATTTTTTTTTTGCAAGTTTTATTGCAATGACCTTTGTACAAGTCATAGTTAACCTTAACTGTTCAATTATTATCTGTAAGTTATTTCTGGTAATATTCATGCACTTACTCACTTTTCTCCCACTGATTTTTTTTTTTAATATTATAAAAAATATAACATGATAAAACTGATTGCTCTGTGTCCCCCAATTAGGCTTATTAATATTTTATTTTTGATTTCCTTGGTGTTCAACTTTTCATTTCATAACTAATTGTTTCCTCGTCAACCCGGGTGATAGTGGGATTCAGTCTATCTAGTTTATCTAAAGCTAAATACAGTTCATAGCATGTTTAAGTCAAGTATGGCGATTTCTGGCACAAGTTCCTTTTTTGGCATTTTAGTGGTATTTAACTTTAAAATGTTCAAAGTGAGTATACTCAGAACTCCTACTAAATAGTATGTTGTATGAGCTTTAGGACCTAAAGTGTCAGAGCTCTGTATATCTGTTTGGTAAGGTGCAAGATGGGATAGCCAGTGGGCAATTTGCAGAAATTCAACAATGGGATGGTGAGCGGATAAATGGTGGTTTCAACACACATTTTCCCTAAAATCTTACAAGGGGAATGCATGGAACCATGCTAAGAAGGGGAATGCAATCCCCCTTTCAACCTCCATCAAATCACCCCCAGTGGACAGCTTCAAGGTCTCTCCACCCCGTTAGTCCTTCAAGAGGAAGAAAAATAGGCACAGCAATCTCATCTACTCATGTCCGAGCCAGCTTGTGAACACCTGGTGAGTTGTGATAATTCTGCAGGACAGAGATGAGAAGAGAAATTATTCAAAAACACGGCGGATTCTGACAACTTTGTGCATGTGAGTGCATCTGTATGTATGTATGTATGTATGTATGTATGTATGTATGTATATATGTATATATCAACATTCAGATGCATCTGTGTGTGATTTCACTGCAGATTGAGAAAGCAATTCCATTGCAACAATTGTATAATAACGTAAGAGGGAAGGGGACCATCTAATGCAACGATAAGATTACATACACTTCTTCAGACCTTCACACCTGAAGGGCAACAACGACTTTGGATGTCTAAGGAGGCACCACTCCTCACACGGAGGCTCTCTTATCAGCAGCATTTTCCTCATTTGCTACTATGACAAAACCTTTTCCAAGCCTAGGGTTTGCTAATGGTTGCCTGGTGTCAAGCTCTGCTAACATCTCTGCCTCAGCAGCCACATATGAGCTGTTAAAACACATATTCTACAACGTTAAAATGAGCAGGGTCTGGATCCATGATTCTGATTGGCTAGTAAGCGTCACGTGACCTCCATTTTGCGGGGTAAATCACACGATATATCCCGCTTGGGACCGCATTTTTCTGTATCAATGCGCCTTCCAATCAATCTCGTTACACAGAACTATATTCTGTCGCGGATGAATATTCTACAATTTATTCTACAATCGTAAATAAATGATTGCATTTCACAACTATGTGTCTTTTTTTAATAATATCTAGTAGTCTAACTGTTGTAGAAAAGCAATTAACCCCTCGAGGAAGGGGTAAATGGGTGGATTTACGCCCGCTTGTAAGTCTTCCTCTTGGGGTTAATTGCTTTAATTTTCCTGAATCATCATCATCATCAGAGCTGAATCATTTCCCTTGCCCCCCCCCCCATAAAATTAATTGCAAAACAGTGTTTCACGACCTACAATACACGTACAATTCAACAAAGTGTCCTCACTAGTATAGTAACACCAACGCGTGTACAGATATCTGCCAAAATAAAGGAAACACCTGAGAAAATTTGTGTGTGTGCACATTTTCTTTCCCCCATCGCTCACCCTCATGGCCGTAGATATCCAGGGCAGGAACCGGGAGACTCTGGTGTAGACGCCAGGTTTCTTGGGCAGGGCACAGCCCGTCCCCCAGCTCACCACCCCCAGCAGACGGTACCGGCTGGTCTTAGAGAGGCAGTCCTCGGCCACATACGGGCCGCCGCTGTCCCCCTATAACCGGAAAAATCCAACGCACACACACACTTTAGAAGAGTGGTTGTCAACCGGTGCGTCAACCGGTTCACACTTTTGGGCCACAGGGCATTCTGAAAGGGTCTCGGGCATATGCACAAAAAATAGGAGGAAAAAAAACACTTTTATTTTTGAAATAATCTTTTCCGGTTTGTGACTTTTATTGTGAAATGCATCTCCGGCTGAGTGCGGCCAACTTCCCACAGCTCCATTGTTGCTGGTCTCACACATTCTCACAGACCCTAGATGCACGTACAACAACATTGAACATATTTTTCATAATTCAGCTACAATTTAGTAGTGTTGTTTTGCTCATTGGCTCCTACCTATGTAGGCTATATTAAAGTATTAGAATTATTTTTACACTGTTGCTTTGTCCACCATTTTGAGACATGCAAAATTAAAAAGCACTGTTTGTTAATGTAATGCACGTTGTTGTTCGTTGCATTACAGCTCATTATTTATTTTTACTGCACGTTTGGCAAATTAATTAATGTAGACCAGTCTATGGATTCATAACTCTGTTTGATAATTGTTATATTGTTATTAATTGCATTTACAGCTCATACGTGCTGCACATTTTTCATAAATTATTTGTTTTTGTACTGCACATTACATTAGTTTACTTCCTTATGAAAAATAATTTTGATATTGGGTCGCGACTTCATGTCCAAGGTCAAATTTGGGTCCTGAAACAAAATCAGTTGAGAACCACTGCTTTAGAGATACCTGTTCACATTTCAGACACACATATGGGATTCAGACGTCTATTTTAGGAAGACACTCAGGCATATACATTGCAGTTAAAAACAAAGCACAAGTCAGACAACAGATTGTGAGCATACACACATACTGTACATATAGAGAGTAAAAACATACCCTCCTCTGTTATAATATATATCAGTAGATGAACACACACACACATACACCTCAGAGACCACAATACTCCAATTAGAAACCCACACACATCAACACACAAACATCCTTACTCAGATGGAAGTTTAGCAACACATACTGTACACACACTGACCTGGCAAGCGTCTGTGCCTCCCTTCTCATAGCCAGCACAGAACATGCTGGTGGTGATCTGGTTGTCATAGTAATCAGGGGCGTTGCAGACATTGTCACTGATGATGGGAACACTGGCTTCCTGGAGAAGATCCGCCAGATGGCCTGCAGGCAAGGAAAGTTATACAGTTAAGTAGTGGAAGCAATTGTCGTAGTGACAGTAGTATTTTATTGCGCCTGCAGTGGGAAAACAATGAATCACTGAAACACCAAAGAGACCAACACACAGAGCAAACAACTGCTCACAGAGATCTAAAAACCTTTTATTATTCTTATTTTCCAAATAAATAAGTGCCTCGCTACTGGAAAGTAACATTAAGAGAATGGGTTGTCGAAATCTCCATTATGTTCATTTTTTAAATTGTCACTGCACTGGGAACAAATGATCGCAAACAGTACAGTAGTATCGTTTGACTATAATGTATGAATTACACAGACTAATAGTGCAAAACATTTAATTAATTATTATGCAGTGGTATTGAAATATCGGCTCACCGTAGTATCCCACATTCCCCCAGCCTGTTACCGTTCCCATCTGTCCATCTATCAGTCTCTGACCATAGGCTGGCAGGCAGATAGGCTGAATGTACTCTACACACACAAACACAGGTGTACAAAGGCACATGCATGGACACACAAACATGCATGCATGCACATGCACACACACGCACACAATTGCAAAAAAACATATATTCATAAGATGCGGAACTGAAATCTATATAATTTCCTGTGGGGTTCCTGTGTGTGGGTTTCTATCAATCTTACCAACAATAGTGAATCAACAGAGGGGTATTCTTGGTTTAGACTGTACAACACTTCCTTTATTTTCGCTACAGTGAACTTGATACTGTGATTGTAATTATGAATCCTGAACACTAGATGTCAGACGTAACACACTGGTTTTTTAATTTAAAGAGTCATTTCCCCTAGTATTGGCAGGATATTGTAACAGTAATATTGGCGTCACTGAACAGGTTTCAGCATTACATGGTCAAATGCTGTTTCAGAGGACTTTTCATCATGTTAAGGAATATGTCTTAGAAAGATAATTGTTAAGTCAGTGTTTTGCAGGACATCCAAACCATTTCCTATAAGAAAGCTAAAGGGTATGAATCAAAATGTCATCTCCTTTTCCACTTGTGCCTTGTACGTGATCTTAGTTAAGATTTAAACAGGCACAGATTTTTTTCCCATCTGTGGTGCAGATCTGATGTTCTAAAATCACATGGTCTAAAATCACATGGACAGCCATGAAAAAGATCAAAGTTGTGCCACAAAAATAGCATGTCACGCGAGTTGAACTTTGCTACCGCAAAACACGTTTGCTTTTCTTTCCCTCCGGGGAATACGAGAATTAGGAAGATGAAGGCTACAGACGAACGCTTTGCAAATCACTGTCATCATCTCCCTCATTATAACAGTGTTGATATTTCAGTACAAGAGCCCTGGGATTCTGTGGGACCAGTTCTGTCCTGATATCATTATGTTGGGTTAAAGGAACCTTTGTCATGCTCTCTCTGCTCTGAGAAACATGACACCTAAAGCAGGGGAATAACCACAGTGACCGACTCTCTCTCTGTCTCTCTCTCTCTCTCTCTCTCTCTCTCTGATTCTTTACCTGTCCCTCATCTCATCATCATCATCATTACCATGCAGTCAGATGTGAGCGCACACATGGAAGTGCCTGTGTGTGTGTGTGTGTGTGTGTGTGTGTGTTTCTTTATGTGCGTACAAGGTTTTCTTTTATTAGACGTGCGTTCCTGCATACATTTTTTTTAGGCTTACCGGTGAAGGTGAGAGGCTGACTGAGGGCCAGTACAGCAATGTCCCTGCTGTTGTCGTCAATGTTGGCGTCCACGAAGGGAAGGTAGCTGCTGTGGTAGACGATGGTCTTCACCTCCGCCACGTTGGCATTGACCGGTTTATTGAGGATTGAACCCAACAGCACGCGCCAGCGGCCCACGTAGCGGTACCGTCTAACACAGGGAGCGAGGAAAGGAGACAGGGGGTGACGTCTGAGTCTAGCTTGGCCGCTCTCGCGCTAACGCGCGCGCCCATGCCAGGTTATTCACACGATGATCGTTTCTGCACGTCCACGCTCAGAACTCTGGACAAGCCGATTTCACAAATCAAACGTGAACGATGAAACATTTGTTTCGACTGAGAGAAACAATGAGCGCAAAACAATGCAAATGTTTTCTTAAACAGGATCATTCTGGTTCGAGGTGTTGTTTGGACTTCAGCATCAAGGTCGAACTGTCCCCTGTCATTTCTACCCACTTACAACAAGAGACACTGTAGTGTAGTGTTGTGTACCATCTAGTAAAGAATGGTTTATATCTCTCTAAAGCACAAAACCTAGTATTTTAGTCCCATTAATATTGCATTATTATCACATGCATGAGATTCACAAAAGTATTCTTTCATTTCCTTATGTGATTCCTTGTCAGGTGGCATATATATTCAGTCTCCTTTTTATTTGGTACACACACAATGTGTGTTTGCTTCTGTGTAAATCATTTTAAATGTTTTATAGCTTAAGTAAATCTATATTTGTGTCTATATGTGAGCCAATATTTAAATATCTAAGTATGTTTCCATGTACTGGCAAATATAAAAAAGGTTGATTTGAGAATGTCTCTGCATCTAGACTACTGTATGTTAAAACCTGTTAATACAGCCATAAAATAATCAGATTTAAAAAAAAACACAAATAAAAAGCTTAAAGGTCAGATATTGTGTGTCTGTGTCAATGCAAACCTGGTCACTTACTCGGGGAAGCAGTGTGCTGCAGAGACGACCCAGCGGTTTGAGATGATGGATCCTCCACACTGATGAACCCCGTCGTACTGCAAGCTGACCTGCCACGGCCAGCTGCCCTGCCTGGCATCCACGCCGCCCACTATACGGTCCTCTGTCAGACTACGCCTACCGCAATCTGTGGAGAAGGACAGGTAAAGGGGGGAGACAGAGAGGGAGAGAGAGATAGAAGCCAGTGTAAAAACTAACATGTACAAGCGAAGAGGACAGAAAAGCTGACTATACTGTAGGTGGAGGAATTAAAAATGGTGGCAGTAGATACAGAGTGAAGTACCAAAGAGAGCAAGCTGTTGCGAGAGAAGCAAATCAGAGCAAGAAAAAATAGAAAGAGAGAAAGCACCGGTTAAAAATGTGGGGTGAGAGACTTTAGAGAGAGGCAGAGAGAGAGAGAGAGAGAGAGAGACAGGATGCACTTTGATGGAGACGGACACATTCTTTTGACAGAAAGAATGAAGGGCTAAAAACAGGAGTGCATGGGAGACTTAAAAGGTGAGTGAATACAAAGCGTTCAGAGAGAAAGAATGAAGTGTGTCAGCGTGACAAAACGAATGAAAGCAAGGTGTGGGCTCAGATTTTACCTTGGCACAACAGTGTGAGAACCTCCCTGCTCTCACAGTCACTGAAACAAAGACAAGGGCAGATACTAAGACACTGAAAACTAAATTAATTTATGTTGCTATACAGTTTACCCTGGGTTGACAGACAGACAGACAGTAAGTAAGTAAACCTTATTTATAAAGTGCCTTTCAAAACAAATGTTACAAGGTGCTGTACAATCATAAAAAATGTTGAATAAGATGATGATGATAAGAACAGAGAGAAACAGATTAAAATTATAAAAATATAAAACATTAAAACAGCACAGAAAATAAATACATATTACAAAATAAAGTGCTTATGATAAAACTCAGCTTTTAAAAGCTTCTTAAAACCAGCAACTGACTCTGCATTTTAATATCTAAGGGGAGACGGTTCCAAAGAGTGGGAGCAACCACAGCAAAAGCGTGGACAGCCAGAAGGCCTTGGTCTGAAGACCTAAGAGATCTCACTGTGGAAATGGGACACAGTAGCTCACACAGTAGTGATTAAAAGAATTTTAAAATCAATTCTGCCTTCAATGGGTAACCAATGTAGAGTGGCCAGCACTGTTGTAATGTGTGACCTATGACCTCTGGTGGTGGCATTTTGGACCAACTGGGGCCATGATTTTTTCCAAATCTTTATAAGATAATACAGATTTGATTTTAGCAATGTTTCTTAGTTCAAAAAAACAAGATTGGACCTTTCTTTGTGATGTCATTTCGTTTGAATGGGAGGTACAGCTGTGTATCGTCAGCATAATAATGATAAGAACTATACTTAAAGTGACTAATTAAATAATCAAGGGGAAGCATGTACAAGGTAAACAGAATAGGACCAATGATTGAACCCTGGGACATACTACATGTCAGTGAGGCAGATGAGGAGACCAATAACTACAGAAAATGTCCTATCTGACAGTTACAAGGCAGACAAGACGAGCCGCAAAGAGGAGAGTGGGTCAGAAAGTTAAACTCCTTTAGACACAAACAGACTGGACAGAGTAAGACAGGTGTCGCTACAGACATGTGTCCAAGGGACAAAAAGGTACAGAGCAGACAAACATCAGAAAAATAATGGAAAGACATTACTCGAAAATTAGCATTTATGGACCGAAGAGGAGGATCAGTCAGAATCTCTAAGATGCTCTATGAAGGATTAGAAGATGCTCTTAGAACTTTAGAGACTATAAAAAACATCAGTCACTGATAGTTTTACATTAATTCAATTAATCCATGGTCATTATTTGTTTACAACTATTCAATATCATTAATTTAATAGAAAGAAAGAAAATGTGTTTTGTACATCAGTACTGGTTTGGCGCTTTCTGCAAAATAAAGTGATAGAATGGCAGGTAGTTATTTTACATATCCACACAGTACAGGTTAGAGTTAGAAAATATAACTCACAGGTTCACAATGACTATGTTGGTTAAGAAAGTAATTATGCCAAAAATGGGTCTTAATTAACAGATGTCTTGGTCTGTCAAACACTGGTACTGTGTTGCTGTAATAGCCAAACTCTTATCTAAAGCTCAGGATTGATGCAGAAAAAGACAGACAGGCATTAGTTACCATGGGTACAAGGAGTCTTTGATTTTCTTGCCATAGCTGAGCTCTTCCTGTTTGACACAGAAGAATTCTCCTCCATCACTACTCGCCTCTGGGACTGATGTGACTGAGTAATTCACCACACTGAAACACATACACAAACAGACACAGACACACATGCATATTACGGATAAACACTCCATGCAGTCATTTAGTGCATTCTACTTAAACCCCTGTGTTTATGCATATCCCCTTATGTCTCACCTGACAAAACCCACTTCCTCACAGCTGATGCTAGCCAGCAGCTCATTTGCTGATGAGGAGCAAACCTGGCGCCATCTCTTCTGGGCGGAGTCAAAGACTCGAAGATGTTGGTCAACAGAATTGACTTGAACTGGAGAGAGTGAGGTTGCGGTTTAGTTTCAATACAAGCTCTGTAATGAAAACACATTCCCCTGCTTTTAAACTCTCACATTTTTTAATTTGATCAATAAGCTTTGATGCACTTTCAAAGGCATACCTGATACGTCATACTTTTAATAAGATTTGGTTTACAATTTCACTGTATTTCAGTGAACCAATTTTTCAAAACCTCAAATTTTCTACTCCACCTCCACTTCCCAAGGGTTAAAAATAATCCTGGCTCCAGTTCAGCAGTAAAATGGTTCTGAATTCATCAGCATTTCCTCTCCTACTCACCATCGTACAGTCCTGTGTCTTCCTCCATGGTGCAGTATGTGACTACAGAAGATGAAAAGCAAAATACTGTTTTTGTAAAAACAAACAAAACATCAGCGGATAACAAAGACTAAATGTCATCAGATTTTTTGATAATTAGAGAATAACCCTGTTCCCAAACTTGTCTTTGTGTTCTAGGAGTGGTACATTAACTTGTGTGTGTGTGTGTGTGTGTGTGTGTGGGGGGGGTTATTCTGACCTACGGCCCAGACAGCTGCTCCAATAGCTCCTAGGGTCATCAGCGTCACACACACCCCAACCAACCGACATGGGGTCAACACACAGGTCAGGGAGATTCCCCTACTATCTGTAGAAACACACACATACAGACACACGCGCATCAACATAGATACACGGCAATGCACGCACAGTCAGAATACACACATCCATTACTGCATACTAGGGATGGGCATTTGAAGAGTTCTTTTAACGGTTGAAAATAATTGGGGTCACCGGATATCCGATGGGGGGCGGGGGCTACTGGCTGGCACAGAAATGTAATTGACCAATGGCCTTGTGGCCTCTATTAGGACTGATTTAACAAACAAATTAATCTTTCTCTGATAGAGATAACTGTATCATTCCTGTTAAGGAAGGTGAGCATATCTACATACAGGCGGGTGTGGAGGTGATTTACAATCAAGCCTTCTCCGCTGGAGCGGGTGTTGCCAGGACAACATTTGGATGACAGAATCAAAAGGGTAAATATCGTGCCAGTGAACTAAAGATGTCTAAAAGTAGTTACAAAGTAGATTGCGTGGTAAAGAATGAATACTAGGGCACGCTTTCTCAGACTTCTAACTCTGTGTCTTTGCTTGTGCAGATGCATATCTGGAGCAGTATAACACAACCAAACTGGCACCATCTGAAACACGGCAAGTGACGCTGACTAAATCAATAGTCTAAAGTCTAGCATTTCTCCACTGAGCTAGAACAAACGATTAAACTGGGAAATGGTGCCATATCTCCCGTGTGTGTGTGTGTTGCTCTGAGTGTGTCCCTTTCTGCCCTTGTCACCCCTTTGCTCTGAGCAAAATGTCACATAGACACAGAATGGAGGTGATTACTTAACTGAAATTGTTAGGATTATGGAAGAAGAATCTACATACTATATCCTCCTCTCACTTTTTCTGAAATTGTCATTTACTTAATATGGTAAATGTCCGTAAATAAATGTGCTGCTGTTGTCTTGTCTAGGAGCCTTTGTAAAAATGATGACACCATTTTTTTTTCCAAGATTTTTGCTCCCCCTGGCTTCGAAATCGCTTGCACACCTGATGTCAGTTAAATTCATTTTCTTCCACAGAACGACTTGGAGGAGACAGGCAAAGGAACTAAGGACACGAGAGGACTGGAGAGAAGGAGAGGAGGCGCAATTTGATATCGTTTCAGCATCACGGATGAGATGCTAATTGATGGTAACCTCATGCCAAGAAATGCTTGCTTAAAAGAGCTGAGTATCACAGCATTTGATTTTGCCATCCCGGACGCATGTTTATGATTACGATTGATTATGTCCCATCATGTCTAAATCAATCAAGAGTCTTTAGGGGATGTTTTAAGTTGCTTCTCTTCAATACTTCACTAATGGGACAGCAGTATGCTAGAAAATCCATTTCTGACCAGTGGAGTTAGTATAGTAGAATAGAAGAGATTTTTATAACTTCTGGACACACCCTTCGTAAACTTGTTCAATCCAACATGTTCTTTATTCATTTGCTATCACAACCTTCCAGCCAACCTAGGGGTCAGTCAACCCAGGACAGCGTGTCCTTCGGCTGATGGCCACACCATGATTTCAATTCTAAACATCAACAGTGTCCTTGGTTGCCCACCAATATCCCTTTCCCCCATTTTCTGATTTATCAATACATCTTTAAATCATTCTAGTGTTTTCCTGGCGCCAGGCCCATTTAATTGCTCCTACGTTGACTCTACTTACATTCATTTCAAGCTATAATATTAGTCAACATTGATTCATTTTTCTAGCATGCACAGACATATGCCAACCACATGCCTTATCACTACAAAAACAGCATATTTCAATTCTCATTTTCACACAAAGACCCAGTCATCATCATCAACACCTGAGTTAAATCAACATGTAACACAAAACCAGGAAGCTGGGATTAACTCTAGTGACATGGACAGGTTAAGTCAGGTCCCGAAGCAATGAATCTTGACAGAATGCCACTCTGTTGTTTTAAAGGGAGATGCAGGCTACCCTCCCTATTTCCTTACTAATTCTTTCAGATGGTACAGTGAAAACAGATACAATTCTTTGTCGTCAGAGTTGAAAAAGAATTAGTTTTTTGAAGAAAAAAAAGACAATCTCCACAGCATACTGACCTAGCACTACATTTTGTTGTCAATCACCAACATGACATTGACACATAAATTCACCCTGAGTGTTCCGAACAGGTCTGAATTGATGATTATTAACTGATGAAAATTAAACCTGAATTATTTGCGATCACAAACTTGATTTGGTGAATTGTTCCTTTAAAGATGGACACGTCATTGTTACAGTAGTCTGGGGTGACAGAGTTGGAGCTGGGAACACAGAACCAGAGCGCACGTGTTTATTGGCCAGTTGTTGAGTCAATAAATACTCTGGAAAACATGGAGGACTTTTGAGAGAGACAGTTAGATTTTTCTTTTGTCAGGCATACAATGCCTTCCGAAAGTATTCATACTCCATAAATTATTCCATATTTTCTTGAATTACAGCCTCAATTTATAATGGATTCAATTGATTTTTTTCTTACCCATTTGCATAATAACAAACATTTTTAGATTTTTTTCCTAAATTATTGAAAATGAAGTACAGATATATTTACAGACATATTTCAAGGTGTGAAATATGCCAAGGGATATGGATACGTTCCAAAAGGAACTGTATGTTCAGTTTTAAAATAGTGTGAACAATCTGGTGTCTCTTTGTTTTGTGTGACAGTATGAAGAGGTACAGAAAACAGAATAGAGAGATATTCAATGGCATAGTATGACTATGAGCCAATAATAAAACCATCACAGGTACGTATTCTCCACACTGTGCATTTGAACTGGTGTTAAACGCTTTTAACCCAGAACCCAAATTAAAAATCTAGTTTCTAAACCAGAGACAGTGGCGCATTAAAACATATTGTGACTCAAATCACGAGAGAACCCACTAGAAGACAACCAATTTTGGGTCACAACCAATGGTATAAGAAATCAGGCAGAGGACAGGGCCATTAGGGCCCACAATAAAACCAATTTGTGGTACAACTGCATTGCAAAACAGTCAAAAACAGACAAGGAAGAGAAAAGACAGCCATCTTTTGGATTCTGAACTTATCCCAACAAGTGCTCCTATGAAGGCGTGCATTAATAAAAGTTAAAATGTTAAACCAAATTGAAATACAACAGGATTCAAGGATCGAGTCTTTATTGTCAAGGTGTAAGAATCCAGGAAAACTGTGGGACTGCTATTCTATTACTGCAATGCCGTGGAGTGGAGTCAGGGCTATGTGCAAGAAAACAGTTGTAGATAAGGAGGAAATGTTCCCTATGGAATAAAAGAAAACATTCAACACGCCTCACTTCCTTCCTGTCTCCCCTCTCACATCACTGCCTTTCTGACGGTCTCACTCCCAATCACATTCTTCCTGGTTGTGTTGTCCCCCACCAAACCCTGACCTCTGACCCCACACTGTGCTCCACACAACTCCACTTCTCTTCCAGCAAGGTCTTGGGTATATGAGGCTGTGGCACGAGTTGCGGTACCTAGCGAACAACTCGTGGATCGACAGGGGACCGGCGTTCTACAAAAGCCAGCAAGCCCACTTGGTCCCAAAAGAATTCTGGTCTCATCGCTGGTCCCACGGTTGGGGCTGAATTTCCATGTTGTTGTTGAGGAAATTTGATCGTTGAGTAGACCTGGTAATCTAGACACCTCACCTTCCATCTCCCTCTCTCTCCCTCGCGCCACCTCCTCGCCTCTGTTCCCTTTCTCTGCACCCCTCCGACTGCTTCCCCTGCTCACCTCTCCTGTCCCCGTCTACCTCTTCCTGTCCCCCTCTACCTCTTCCTGACCAGCTCTACATCTAGCTCGTTTGCGCATTTCCCTTCTCTGTCACTTCCCTTTCTCCACGTTTTCCCTGAATCCTCTCCTCCCCTCCTCCCTAACTTCCCCATCTCCTCCCTTGCTCTCTTCTCCTTTTGGTACCTTTTTATCTGCTCTTCCTTCCTTCCCCTTACCTGTCCTCTCGTCTCCCTCCCTTTCCTGAGTTTTTACTTCCTAAAGTCCAGTCAGCTAAATAATGGTGTTATTGTCCCTGCGCCTGTTGAATTGTGGCTGATAGAGGCCATGGGTCAGAGAGAGAAAGAAAGAGAGAGAGAGAGAGAGCGAGAGAGAGAGAGAGAGCGAGAGAGAGACCAAGTGAGCATAGTGAGTGTGAGAACAGTGAAAGTTACACAGCTTCTGTACAAAGTATCAGAGGGACATTCCTGATTCTTGTGTAATTCTTTCAGCTGGTTATTTCCAGGAAATACCTCAACGTTTCCTCCACCTCAACACTAGCACTGTACGCTGCGCTGCCTACCTCACTGCCCCCCACATGTACTGTTCGTCTCTCTTCCTTCCCCTCTGTGGACTCAATCCTACTCCCTAATCACGGTACTCCAGAGAACAAACATTCTATTGTCCCTATCTCTACCTGAGAGCTCGCTGTGTGTGTGTGTGTGTGTGTGCGTGCGTGTGTGTGTGTTAGTGTGATAGTAAGATTGTATAGGATTGTAGAGAAATTATACTCAATCTGTGTCTGTTGTATTCCGTACTATACTAATTGTAATTTGTAATGTTATGTGTGTAATTTTAAACATTAAATAGTTAGGAATCATCTT
>OMKK01044515.1:0-16430 GCA_900302305.1 Polymixia japonica
GGGGTCTGTGAGATTTTAAACCGTTTCACTGTCATCTCCTATTTCCTATTTACATCAAACTTCACAATTTGATTAGAAGAAGCCATGTGTAGGATTAATGTCTTAATCTTACTAATTAATATCTTGCTGTGAAATTGGCTTTCACACAAAAAAAATATCCTACTATATCCATTACACTAGCCACTGTGAGCTGCTTTCTGCTCCAGTTTGGTCCCACATGGCAGATCTGAAGCTTAATTCCTCACAATAAAATTCATTACAATAGGCAATGACTGGTAAATGATGTATCAAACAGTGGAATGGATATATACCCACAAGCTATAGTATACAGCACCGATAATAATTACAAAACGTCTACATGGGTTACCTTTAATCTTCAACTCATCCTCACCTCAAAGTTCTATTTGTGAAATTCAGAATTAAAATTGGATGGGATGAGCAATTTGTGTAGGTCAAGATTCGGTAGATACATCAGTATTGACGTCACGGTTTGTTACATTGTCAGTATCAAAGAGAAAAGTACACGGTTAAAGCTTGGGTAGGCAACTTTGGAAAAACTAGCAAGAGTAAGCTAGATTGTGAAAGAATCCAAACAAAAAACTCCCAGCCCCTCCCTTCAGGTCTCCCTCCAAAGCCACGCCCCCAAAACATACGAACGCACACTGACTGACGACTGCTGGAGGACGAGTCCACAAGAGAGAGTTGGGGGGAGGAGCACAGCGCATCGTTGACAGGCAGGTAGGCCATCCAATCATTTCATGCGGGCCGAATGAAATGATTGGATGGGCTTATTACAGCCACAGATAATGTAATTTTTTTTTTTTTATTGTCAGAGCATTTGATTTATTGATTGCTGTTGGGATGTAAAGAGAATTTCTACAAATATAACAAAAAATGCTTCTAAAATAAATTGCCTGCCCCAGCTTTAAGTGCCTGATGGCTGCATTCAATCCTGTACACTTTCCATTCATGTTCCTATTGGCAAACAAAACAATTTCTCAGTAATAAAATATCAACAATTAACTGCTGAATTTTACCAGAATAGTCACCAGAACAGTTTGAAGAGATAATGTTAGGACCTTTAACCTAAGATTAAGCTTATGGCTTAGAAAACTAAACCTATGGTCAAGTTAAACCGTTTCTAACTGAGCTTTGAAACCAACCAACAGAGGGCAACCAGGCAAGCATTTCATGCAGGTATCAGTAGCCTCCTTTTCTGGTAACAAAAAAACCTTTTTTTCACTAAAATGTAATGTTTATTGTGATGCTTCAGCTAGAATTAAAGTTCAAAAATAAATACAACATGCTATGCTACATTTTTCAAAACTAAAAACCCTTTTATGTATGAATATAAGGGTATTATAAGACCTTGGGATACGACATAAGATTTTCCTCAAAATGGATACTGCTGATGTCAAGATGACCTAAGACCTTTCCATAACCTCTTCCACGCCTCTCATTCCCATCTTCATTCTGTGTCCTCTGCGGTCATGAGAGTCAAAAGGACCTGTGATAGTACACTATATCTTTAGATTGATGTTCGTATTATTTGTCAGGAATGTATATAAACTAAATGACTGAACCACGTGTCCGCACGATATGCTGTGTTAGTTCTGGATGTTGCGTCATGCGTCTGTCCAAAAGCTCTTCGTAAGCGTTTCAACCAAAAGCCATGAAGCAAATCAGATTGGTCGATGGAGCCGTAGGACAAAAATGTGGTCTGCTGGCTCCCTAATGTCTAGACTTAAAATTAAAGGTGATCCTGCTTTTGCAAGCATGGCCTTTTACGCTAGAATATACTGCCTTGGGACATCTGCCTTAGGACTGTTTTCTAATATGCCGTATTAACCTTCAGAAAAAAAAAGAGCGCTTTCCAAACACTGACTTTTGAATTTAGACTGCAGCCTGGTAGCATAATCAATATGGGGTGAACCTTTCCTCACGGTCTTTGAGTTTGCTAGAGGTTTTGGGGTGTGTATATTTTTACCCCGATCCCACAATTTGCGTGAAACCCGATCGTTTCCGCGGCAGGTTATTGCCAAACAGGGCCGACGCTCGCGCAGAAAACCGTCGCAGTGGACCCGCAACATGTTAAAAAACCTACTGAATAAAACATCTAACCAATCCACAGGCGTGACAGAGGACATACTGAGCGGAGCAGTGGGAACAACATTCAGGATGGATGGCTGGTGACCCTGTTTACCTGCCAGGGCAGAGCTCACGCCGGTGGATCCGTTCAGCTGGACAGAGATGGCAGGAACACTGCGGGACAGGAAGAAGAAAAGAAAGGGGGAGACATTGACACACAACCAGCAAAAAATAGCAGCGCAGGACTTTTTGGCTCGTGGCCGAGATCAGTTTTCACAAGCAGAAAAAACATCGGGGGACGTGTACATATTTCACGTCTTCCGTCTCGCTTCCGCGCTCCTTCGCTGCATTTCTGGAGAACAACTTGGAGACAAATTGAGAACTGCAATTACTGCAAAAAAAAAGAGAGGCGATATCGACCGTGACTCGTTTCATTTTTACTGCTCTCAATCACAAACGAGACTGGGTCAAAACCTAGAACATGGCTGGACCGCGGCCAAAAGCCTTGTCGCTAGAGGGCTTTTAATTTGAAACTGATACATCGGCCAATGGGGAAACCGTGACACTCGGCCGACCGATGCCGCTTTTAAGTCATGGATGTAAGAGAACTGGATACAACGTTGGAGGC
This sequence comes from Polymixia japonica, assembly GCA_900302305.1. Classification (NCBI taxonomy): domain Eukaryota; kingdom Metazoa; phylum Chordata; class Actinopteri; order Polymixiiformes; family Polymixiidae; genus Polymixia; species Polymixia japonica. The sequence goes on from OMKK01044515.1 coordinate 2,717, forward strand.
GGGGCCTCCTTGATCCCTATGAAAGTTGCTCAGTGGCGCATGAAGCCAAAAACGTTCTACTTCTGGGATTGTTGGGCCCATAGAGCAAGTGCACTCACATTAGCCCTCTGCTAACTTGAACGGGGATAAAATAATTCAATCGTGCGACTCTTCTAGACTTTCCAAACTATATCGGACCAATAACAAAATGCTCCAAGCGTTGATTGTTGTGTTCGGGTATGTTGAAAAAGACAATGACGTCAGAACTGGGCCGACTCCAATTCCAATTCACCCGACTTGATTATCCGACTTTGTAGGGTGTTCACGTCCAACAGATATTGTGATTTTCTGTTTATACCTTTCTCTCGTAATATCGTCTAAGCTAGCGCAGTATCTATCTGAATTGTACGCGTCACGGTGTAACTGCATCACTCAGTGAGTCAGTAGTCAGTGACAGACGTTCACGTTTGTAGGGCCGGCCCCGCTCTAGCAGTCCTGCCAAAAATATACAATGCACTGTTTAAAACAGTCCCCATAAAATATGTGGGGATTCCAATATCAATATTAGAATTATAACTCAACGTTCGATACATTCATCCTCTGCTTCTCTTTTATAATGATGGACTATGCCTCTCAAGCAAGCTGTTTGTCTCCAAGTTGTTGTTTTTAACCATTTAGGCATTCTCCAATTTATCAACCACCAACAGGTTTAAAGAGATCATATTTTGCTGATTTCCAGCTCTTTATGTTTGTCCTGGGACTCCGCTCGAGTAGCTTTGCATGATTTATAGTTCAAAAAAGTCCTTATTTATCTTATACTGGCCCTTTATGCAGCACCTCTGTTCAGTCTCCATCTGAAACAAGCCGTATTAGCTCCTGTCTCTTTAAGTCCCCCTCCCTATAAGCCCTCTTTCTTCTGATTGGCCAACATCCTCTTGCCGGTGTGGAAAGTGAAAGTAAACTGTTAATAATAGTGTTTTGTCCATTATTTTATTTATTTTTTACAAGAGATGCAGAGTCTGTTACATTGTGCAGGCAAAAGCATGCTTGATATGCTAAGGGGAAAAATATTCAGCGCTTCAGCACCAATGTCTGTTTTAATAGCTCAATTCCCAAACCTAAAGACCTGAAGTTCACACAGTTGCATTCTAGAAGTTGTTGCACACAGTTTAAAGGAACACACCAACATTTTGGGAAATACACTTATTTGCTGTCTTACCCAGAGTCAGACGAGGACATATCAATGTAAACTCTGTGCGCCCAGTACAAAGATAATTCCGGGTACATGCTAACCTAGCTTAGCATAAAGACTGGATGCTGGTGGGTAAACGAGCCCTGTTCCATCAAAAGTGAAGAAATGTACCTTCCAACAACTCCAAAGCTGTCTTACATACATGTTGTGTCTTGTATATTTAACACGTGCAGAAATAAAAGTGTGAAAATGAGATGTTTTAGAAGCACTTAGCGCCTAGGACACCTATTTCTAGAACTTGATCCCAGGCGCGCAAAATCACTACGCCCACTGACAAGGCAAGAAATAGGTCCAGACTGGACACACAGAGATATCAATCTCCTCGTCTGACTCTGGGTAAGACAGCAAATAAGTGTATTTCCCAAAATGTTGGCCTGTTCCTTTAAGTTCCACGAATCCAGATCCACTGAAAAATGAAATGGGCCCTGAAAGCGAAAAATATGTAGATCATGACAACAAAATATAGCCAACCAGTATCAAAATGACGAACTGAAGCGGTTTGTTCACAGTAATCTAACTGGCAGGAATTTATCAATCCATTCACTGAATAAAACATAACATTTTCCAATTAAGTTAGTTCTCTCCTTTCCACCTGTTCAGCACTGCCTATCTGGTGACTGACCACTGACTGGCCAACAACTGGCCAGGGAAGCCTCTTAATATTCCAACCTTACGTCAACATACCATATACTGTACATGCATAGCGCATTCACACCGTAGACAAAGCATGACTAACCAACAGATGCATATTTGTCTCACAAGTTTGTTTACTGTATTTACAACATTCCAGGAGGGAACAAGTAACTACTGTACATTTCTCCCTGTTGTAGCAACTGGTTCATTTGTAAATCTTAAATTGATAGTGCAAAAAAAAATAAGGTTTATGTTCTTTCATTGTGCTGATGCAGCCCCAACAAAACAGGTTCTAAAGAGAACTCCATTCATAACAAACAAAAAAAAAAGGTGCTTGAACAAAATGAGACATGTTAAACAACCGTCAACTACGCAATATCCCCAAGGGGATAAATACATTTCCATCTCATTTCATATAACCCAAAGAAAAGTACTGTGTGCACACGTCACCCTCCTTTCCTTCTTTCCGCTCTATGGCTTAATGACTAGCTAGCTAGGCGTGCGTAGTAAAACAATAGGAGGAAATGTGTCACTGATGTACTGAGGCATTCTCAACATCAGCACGCCCTGCAGCCCAGGGGAAGCTTTGGGTCACAAACCTGGTATCCTGATGCACTTGTAGGCCTGAGACAATGACCACATTTCTGCCATTTCTGCTCCGTTTAATTGCTGGTGACTTTTAGTGCTAGTATGTAGTGTACTTGTGTATCAAAATGAAAATAGTATACAGTACACAGTGTTTTACACATGATCACTAGCACAATAGCTTTGCCCTGACTGGGCCAATGTTTACCTAGGGTGATAATAGTAGCGCTCACCATTGGCGTCTGTCTGTGAAATCTACCACTGGGTGCTTCCAATGACATTACAGCTTTATGTGACAGGTGCAGCGCTTTAAAGGGGACGTATTATGCTTTTCCTTATTTTCTGACATTTATAATGTTACAGTGTCGGATGTTCATGTTAAACGCGTCCAACGTGTTAAATAATGAGCTAAACGAATGATAAAGTAATCCCTGTGAGCTAAAAGCTCAGGCTGCTCTGAACACCGGGTTTCAAGCGTTTTTTTCTACTTTCTGCACGAGCTGACGTCAACTCGGGACGGATTTCTTTATATGGTCATTCTGCTCCAGGAAGTGACAAAAGTTCTGCGGTCAAAGACAACGAGGGAAAGACGATGCACGTCTTTAAAAAATAATTTTTTCAAGTAATATGCAATCAACTATGACCGAGGGAGATACTATACAGTCATTTGGCGACAGCAGAATAACATTTTAGTAGTTACATTACCTTTATTATTTCCTGACAGCAGATATTTTCCACTTTAGTCGGCATTTTAGCACATTTCACACACGTTCACCAAACAGTATAAGATAAATAAGGACATTTTTGAACTGTAAATCATGCAAAGCTACTCTAGTGGAGCCCCAGGATAAACATAAAGACCTGAAATGAGCAAAATATTGTTTTGCTTTTGTTAAGAATTACCAAAACTCTATTACACTACTAAAAGAAGTTATCACAATGTTGGTAGAAAACGTATTGCATTAAAACATGTCATAAAGCCTTGACTCTTTGGTCAAAGTGAACTCCCTGTTTACATGGCTCTTCTCCGTCTGCTACCACAAACTATACAATAAACTGTCATGGCTTTCTTTTGATTTAAGCGTGGGTACATTGTATAAATGTTAAATAATCTGTAACCGGTGGTTTAGCAGAGACAATACGGCATCATCTTATGTCTTTAAATCTACCGCCTTCTTGCTATTATGCTCACCCAGGTGACGCCCACCTGCACCCTACCTGGCAGTGAGTAATCACCTGTGGGCACCATCAGGCTATAACACAGCTAAATTGGAAGTGACCCTCTATTCCCAACAGTATCACAAACAACTTAAAGAATGCGGAATTCTTAAGATTAGTCAATCATTCTAAAATGTAGCAGATGCATGTTTCAAATTCCAGTGTTGTTGTTTTTTAAAAATCATAGCTGAGAGAGAACATGAAACTTGAAGAACCAGTAGTTTCTGATATTCATTACACCACAGTGCTTTTCTACTGAAGCGGACCGATGATGGCAAAGAACCAAAACAAACACATTGGTGGTGTCTTCTGACTCTAAACGGGCCCATGTTACATCGTGACAACCCTGTCCCCAGCAAAGAACCAGCAGGACCGGCCTGAATGCCATTTTGTACACTTCAGCGCTTCGTTGGAAATTCCCATTTTCATAATATATTAAAAATAATATATATATTTTAAAAAAATGTCGGGGTCCTTCAAAACAAAGATATGTCATAGTGCCACCACGCTGTGCCAATTTCTGATGGCATACTTTTTTTGTATTATCAGCGGTAATATTAAAATGACGAGTCACATAGACGGCTGAACGGCGCTGGCAGCGCGTCCCTTTTTATAGGCTATACATTGGATAAACTGCCAGGCTATCAAAGCTCAATCAGTATAGAAAAACACATATACTGAGAAACATCCAGTAAGTAACTAATTACTGTTTATTTAGCATTTTAGGGGGAAAAAAAACAAACTATCTGAATCTGAATTTAGGATCCAAATCCCAAAGCAACGAACGAAGCTCCGAAGCATTCAGCTCAGTCCTACAAAAAGGGACCCATACCAAGTGGCAGATACCTACCTTAACCCGTTGGCACTGGTAGAGCTGGTCTGCGGGGGCCCGGCCACGTGACCGCTAGAAGGTGGCGGCGGCCAAAGGCTGCCCCAGGACATGGCCCCGACAGAGAGAGGTCTCCTAGGGTAGGGCGAGTATACCGAGGCGGGGTGAGCCGTTGTGGCCCTCCCTGTGCCCTGGAGGCTGGGCCGGTTCAGATGCCCTGATGAAAAGGAGTGACGGGAGCGGCTGGGCATGGGGCCTGTGCTGCTGTGGCTCAGGCACTGCTGACAGGAGCAGGCGGGGCCGGAGGGGATGGCCGAGGGGCCCGGGGAGGCTAGAGGGTACGGGAGGTTACACTGCCTTCGTACTTGCCTTCTGAAACCCGTACTTTTGTTAACTTGGGCCAGAGATGTGAGATCCACAATGTAATTATATCCATGCGAGCTTAAGTCTGCGGTGCCCTGTCGAGCCTGGTAGCTGTGCTCCAATAGGATAGACGTGCGGGTCTCGTAAGGCGTCCATCCCCCCTCGTCGTTGGCCCATTCCCAGTAGACGCCGCTGCCCAGGCCTGAGGACTGGGCAAACAGGGATCGACGTACTGACCGTGTCTTTCCTGAAAGAAATGAGCTCTATTAGACAAGTTTGCAAAAAAGTTCAGAGTAACAACAAATCTGCTTTAATTGGAACAAAAATATTGTATTTCCATAGTATCCTATAGGCGGTGAGAAGGCATCAAAAAGTCATGATAAAATGCAAACTGTACACAAGTTATGGAAAATGGACAAACATTTTTAGGAAAGTACATGCACAACCCACAAGGTGGGCTACTTTGACTAACAAGCTGTTCCTTAAACAGCTAAGGCAACTGGTATGTTTATTATGTATGATTATGTATATATAGTTTATTATGTAATACTACAGACTTCTCAACCCATTTTACTGTTAAAATGTTTTTTGGCATCCCAATTCTTCATAGTGGCTTGTTGAATCCTTTATGAGCCCTCAAACTGCAATGCTTAAAGATGGCCAGTCTGGGATGTAAATGTCAACTTGAAGGTTGATTATCAGTGTGCCAAACGCCTGATGTGCCACATTTACAAGCCAAACAACATACGCACAGGTAGTGAATGTGGGGGTTACAATGCTGACCATTTAATTTGCATAAACACCTCACCTTCTTCAAAAACATTTCTCTAACAATCTTACAAATCAACATTTCACAATACTGTCCACCTCTTATCTTTATCTGAACAATTCAAAAGAAAACTTATATTAAATTATTTTAGTTACCTGTATAATTAATTGTAAAGTTGTTGAAAAATATCTAAGTCAGACAATGATTGCAGTGGACCCATTCTAAATGTGATTAGAAGTATAGGAATTTCAACTGTTTTTTGACAATAGTAACATTGTCATGTTATTGTCATGTCAGTAATGTACCCTACAAAAAAGTGACCCTGCCCCTGGCCAGCCAGCGCTCATTCCTTTTACAGCCAATGGTGGTAGTTAAATGTATGGTTATAATAGTATAGTATAGAAAACACCACGTCAACTGAAAATTGACATGGTGTCACTCAAAATGTCTCTGGTTAACACAAGCCCAGCAGTGCTGTTTTGCTACCAACTCTGGCCTAATCGTTTTGTTTGAAATGCACTTGAAAGTACTATACAAACAATGTTTATTGCTATTTTTATAATAATCTTGACCCCATCTTGATCCTGACATTATATTTGAATGGAATATACAGTTCCTACACGCACCCCTGTCCACACAATACATGATTCCCTTCTCCTCTCCTGCAATATTACCGGAGACCCTTAAACCCTCCACCCTACCGTGCCCTACCCAACCCCAGCCCACTGTATCCCAACCCCACCCTACCTTATTCTACCCAACCCTTCCCTACCTACCTACCTACCTAACTATCTACCTAACTATCTACCTACCTTACCCAGTTCCTTCATTTTCCTGTATCTCTTGACAGGACATGATCATTGTTTACTAGACAATTAACATCACTAGACACGGGCTAGTAGGGGATCCCTACCCTACAAGTTACCAGGCTAGCATTAACCTTACATGTTTACCATGTTTATTGATTGTTCAGTTAATTCACAAGCATTGACTTGACAATGTCAGCCGCTTAGCTACCTTAGTAAAGTTGACGTGGACTAAAGCTTTTACCCTGACAACTCAGCTGACGTTTTAACTCCCAGTGGTGTCAAGATTCAGGCCAAACAACAGAAGTCAGAGTAAACCTACATCTAACGCCAAGAGGTTAACCAGCCTACCACCGTTTAGCTAGCTTGCAAAAAAAACATCATTAGCATTAGCTATTGCGGAGGACATACTGTTACTGTTAACACAATGTAAACTTACACCGATGTAAACATTGCGCAACCCTCAACTCACCCGTATCCTGTCGGAACTGTTTCAGACTCGGCACGTCTATGAGATACGGCGACAACCCGGGGTCCGACTGTCCGAGGCAGATGCTGGTGTTGCCGGGAGCCGCTCCTCTCTGGCACCGCTCTATGTATCCGCTCACCCGGCCGCTGTACGGCCGCCAGTAGCCCAGGTCGTCCTGCCACTCCCACACCGCGACCATGGGCTGCGACGGTCCGACGGACCCGGAGGGCGACGCCGACACCGAGGGCCCGTTTCTAGAGCCGTTCACCCGAACGCAGGAGCCGGAAACAACCGCCATGTTCGCACCGCTTAGCTAACGTTAGCTAACAACAACTCCGCTTCTTGGTTAGCTTAGATAACTAAGCTGTAGCCCGAAGCTCAGCTAGCTTGGCTCGTTAAAAGATTCCATACTGAATTCGTTAGCAAGGTTCGGCGCAAGTTAGCGTTTAAAAGCATGATGAGGAAGCCATTGAGATGCAGGTTTATAAACAGGTTGCGTTGGGGTTTTTATATGCGCCCCAGCTGTAACGCTAGGAAACTAGGGTTGCTTAGGGTTGCCAAGGTTCCTCTTCCTCCCCCTTTATTCTTCTTCTTCCGCTTCTTTCTTCTTCTTCTTCTACTTCCGCTTCTTTATTCTTCTTCCTCGTCTGTTTCGTCATCCTTCCCCCTTTCACACGCGATTTAAGGTAGACGAGACTTGGCTGAGCGTCGTTGCTGCCCTCAACTGGTGGTTAGTAGGTATAACGCAACTTATTACTATTAGGGTGAAAGTACTAAATGGAATCTAACAGTCCATCTTGGATGTTATCTTTTCCAATACTGTAGGGACTATTGTTAATTTGAGCTGCATATTCACCAATTCAAACAATCAACTAAAGTTGATTTTGATAAAGTTGCTAAACCATGAAACTAAGAAAGTAAGTCACAAGTCCCAGTAAAGCAACCCAAGTCAGGTCAAGCCAAGTCACTTGGATCAAGTCAAGTCAGGTCAAGTTCAGTTCAGTAATATATACAGTACATCAATGTCAGTAAATCTAAAGAAATTCTTCCACATGTAGTACCATTTAACTATGCAAAATGAAGCTAGAGTGTACCACTGGGTCCAGTGGTCCAGAAAATGTTATGCTAATCAGCTGGTAGCTGTGTTTAGAGCTGTTTAGAATAAACAAAACAAAATGAAATACCTAGGTTTGCTTACATCTAGTCTATCAAACAATTATTATGACTTTTAAGCCATCTTGAGTCACCCTACCTTGAGTCTCAAGTCATTTCCATATTTCTCAAGTCACAATTCATCACATTTGTGTGACTCAAGTCCAACTCATAATAACTTAAGTCCACACCTCTGTCTCCTGGCTGCATTTATCATCCTACATGGTCTCGACATAAGCCCTGAGTCTAAGACATTAAAAAACCATATGGCATTTCCCAATACACAGGGTAACTATCCTTTTGCCACAATCCAAAATTAATTTTTGTATAGAGGGCTAATTCCGAAATTAGAAATGCTACCCTGCAAGCGAATACCACAGAGAACAGCAGGCTACACCATCATAAATCTACAGGACCCGGGTGCCTACTCTAGTTTTCAGGGTAAGTGTGAGCGAGTGGGCGCGGGCAAGTCGTTGGAGTTATCCAGCGGGCACCTTCCTTCACCGACGTCTCAGTGAACTAGGCCCACGACGCCTCTAGGCTCAACAGCGGGTTCTGGCGTCACCACTGCGTCATTTCTTTTCCACAGACCAGTTGAGCGTAAACCACGACCCGGCGGTTGCGACAAACCCTCGGGATCTATTTCATTAGACGATTTCTAGCCACCATCGCTTGCGTTAAGGGCCTCCTCCAGACATTTTTTGCTCAACCTAAATGTTGGGGGGAGTGCCTAAGCTTAAACATTTGAATATAAAGGTTATGTTACATGGACATCTGTACAACACAACACAACACAACACAAGGTCAGACAAAACATTCACAATGCCCAGTAGCCTATGCGTGTAACATGCAGTTCCCCCTCCCCGTGCTCTGGAGCTCCATAGGCGACGCAGGGGCCACGCTGCAGCACCTGTGCCCGCCCCAGGATGCCTCTGTCAGGCCTTCCCTGCCTGTAAGTGGTGCTGTCATGACTGACTGACTGACTGGAAAGATGTCGTTTTTTACCAACGAGTTATCCCAGCAAAAACAAAATTCACGCCTGGCAGCACTGCGCTTCCCTAGATTTCCCCCTGATTTAACGCATACTCGTTTTCGTACTCGTTTTGATCTGCAAAGTCATCACTGCGTTGTACTTTTTGCATATTGTTACACCGAATAACATCAATTCGGAGTTGAAGGCATTTTCGCGACAGGGGTAACATCCCACAGAATTTATCACCAAGTGTATGAAATCAGGGGAAGTCACAAGGATCAGCAGCACAAAACTGGTGCCTTTTTAGGCATCTACCATTCCTCACTGGGAACTACATCCCTGAAGGAGAGGCTCACTGGGATGTTTATCTGAAGCGCCAAGACATTGGGGAGGTCGTCCTTTCCCCAAAAATCAGGAAAAACATCATCCCTGTACTCCGCATTCAAATCAGTGACTTACTCTCCTCTTTCCAATCCTTGCTCCCAGAGACCTTCACACCTATACTCTACCCCGTCTGATTGTGGAGAACTGCTGATACCGAACATGTTCAACACCCACTTCATGCTCTGGATGGTCAAATAACTTTTTCCCTATGATGAAACACCACGTCATGTTTTTGGGAGAATTGGAAAAAGCGAATAAAAGGCTCATCTCCAGCCCAGGAGGTCAAGTGTTTTCTAATACATGAAAATATTTGTGTTCTTCAAAGTCTGAAATAATGCATAGAAGGATGTATAATTCATTTATTTACACAGATAAACAGTCAGGAGTCGTCTGACAAAGTCCCTGAAGCACAATCCACTAAGTAAGTATCATGGTTTTAGTGTGGAGTAATGATGCCACAAAAGTATATTGTATTTATTTGCAGATAAGGACCATGTGAGTCATGGTCTGCAGTGTACTGTATAGCCGGCCCACACTTCCCCAGCTCTCAAGAATCTCTTCAGAGGAAGGAACCATATTTCAAGGACAAGTTCCGCCTACGAACATTACTGATCCAAGTGCTGTTTGACGATATTACAAAGTACACGGTAGTTGTAGTTTTAATCATAGTTTGAGATAAACATAATGTATCTTCATTTTCAGTCTTGTACTCCTAATTTTAGGTTACTGCAATAAGATACATAACATCAACAGAATAAAACATCTATATCTGGGTGGTTATACTCTAACATTCTCCTGGGGAGGTTCATCAGTTTACATTCCTTAATGATGGCAGTGCATCTGTTATGTACAATATTAGGTCTACACTTTAAGAAATATCACATTTTTACAGGAGTTGTTGTGATATAATTGCATTGAACCTTATTTATCAATATTTCTGTACATTATATGAGAAATATTGAAAGTTGATGAAATACTGTGCCACAATTTACTTAAAACACAAAATATGCATGCCAACATATCCAAAGGCTCATTATAATTTTAAGACTAATTTTAAGTGGAAATTAGTCTAATAGTGTATATTTGAATAGCTCTCCGGACAAGTTCTTCTTTGTGTATCTTGCTTGGGCCAATGCGTGCGTTTTCACTTAGACATGCTTCTGTCTGCAGGAGACCTCACGAGAATTTCTATGCAACAAATCCAAAAAGAACAGGTCTCTATTAGTAAACTTGCCACCAGTCTTGGAGATGAAAAGGAAGAGACACGACACAGAGGACCACAGTTCTTTGGAACGCCTGTCTGAGCGGGTCTGTGTCTGTCTATCCATATCTATGCTATATGTCCATTTGAATCCAACTACTGTCCATCCACCTTTTCCATTTATAATCTTGATCTTTTGACAAACTTCAGAGATATTTCTGGTACACTGCTAAAAATGTATGACCTAAAAGTGTTTATAATGGCAATCAACGCACCCCGAAAATTGTATATTTACCCTGGATGCACATTATTGGTTTTCTTCTCAGACCGTGTTGGAGCTTGAGGTCATCGGTGGCGATGAGACCAGCTTCAGGGAGAATATAAATTGCATAAAATGCAAGCAGCAACCCAACGATGCTCATATCAAGAATTGCATGAGACCTATACGCTCTTCAGGCTTGTGGAGATGATGGGCTGACCAACCACAGAGATCAGGGACATGTGGGAGTTCTACAACTTGTGAGAACCCATACAGTATCTACAAAACATAAACATAAGAATGCTTCTTTTGGTTACCTGGTGTCTTCCTGGAACACACTGTGTCATCACTCTCCTTACCATCTATCCTTTCTCCCTATTTTGAGCTATACTAAGAATCAGTACTAACCATGTCCTCACCACTCTCCTTATATATTTTATAGATTACAATAGTATATATTACCTATATATCACCTATATATTACCAACATATTGTATACCTTATATTTTATAGATTACCTATATATCATATATATTACTGACATATGTTCTATATTACTTGTATATTGTATATATTTCCTATATTGACTTATACATATACTTATACCTTTATATTATGCTTATATATCTTATCATATATTTTATATTGCTTATACAGTATATTTTGTATATTACTATATGATTCCTATATACTTATACATACATACATACATATGTACAGGCTATATACTACTTACTTATATAATATATATTATATATTACTAGTATATGGTATATATTACTTAAATTGGAAATTTAAAAGTCTCACTTTCAAATAAACTTAGAAAAAAAGATGTTGTTCCAAAAGTATCAACCTTTTATTTCTATATGCATATAGGTTCAAAAGAAGAACAGAAACATGGAGACATGGAGCTCTGTGATTTGGCCGGAGTCCAGGAGGATTGTCCGACTCTTATCACCCTTTTCCCATCAACCTACTCTGTTCAGCGTCCTTAAGGCACCATAAACTCTTGTTTAGTGTCATCTATGCTATCTCTCCTATACTAAACACAGCAACGCACTAAAACACTTAAACCACTCAAACAATTATTCTGTAAGTATATGAAGTACCTTGAGTGCATATTACCATATTACTAACCTGTCTACAGTTCTGACCTGAGCCAAAAACAATTACCAGTAAATGTACAATATCTTTACAAGACACTGAAAGAGAGAATAGTAGGCTATAGCACATGGCTCAGAAAAATCTACACAGTAGATATTGTTGACCACAAAATGTCAGTTAAAAATAATAAGCAGCAGAAACATAAGGAATGGTGAGCACATTTTTCAAATGAGATATGTCGTGCCTACGGTGGGACCGTGAGAAGAGCCACAGTTACTAACTCACATCAAAACAATGTAAACGTAGAGTCACCAGTGACCAGGGACACTGGCGTGGGATTGTTTCAATTAGCTTTTGATATTTTAGCAAATGAATGTTTGACTTTTTTGAAAGAATATAACTTAATTGAACAATATACTGTAAATGTAGAAACCCCAGGCAGGTTCAGTAACTTATAATCACAACTTAATTAAAACAAAAAGAAAGTTAAAAAAAAAGGCAATATTTCAATATGTTTACACATCGAAAATATAATTAGTACTTTACAGTACACATATTATACACGTTATTATTGTGCAATTTTAGGGAGTTTAGTAGAGAGGAAAATTCGTAAAAGGAAGGTAAAGTATATAAAAATTGTTCCCATTAGTGCAAATACATTAACAATATAATAAAGCTTCTTAACTGGATTTTTGACATCTCATTTTCCCTTTGGTGTTTATGTTTATGACGTGCAACCTACTCTAACACAGCGCCCTCTAGAGGAGCAGGTCTGCCATGTAAATATACACACTATAGACGCAAATGTAACCTATTTTATCATTGTCTTTGCTTTTTGCATATTCACAAAAGTAAATTCACAACGAGAACAAATGTGTTTGCTGTCTTTGTAAAGGAAGGTGACAGACTTGCTCATGGCCTTTAGGAGGTTTATTTACAATGTCCCCTGGTGTATGTTCACTTTTACTGCTTTTCTTCTTTCTATTTATTTCAAAAACATTTGTATACACAGTACTACATGCATATGCATATTATAGATTACAATTGTATATAGTATATTACCTATATATCACCTATATATCACCAACATATTGTATACCTTATATTTTATTTATTACCTATATATATATTACTGACATATGTTCTATATTACTTGTATATTGTATATATATTAGTTGTATACACAGCAGATTTGGCAATAAATGTGAAAAAAAGAAGACAATCACGTGACAAATCCCATCGATGATGATGATGATGATGATGATGATGATGATGAAGACTTTGAGCTTTGCGGTTGAAACGTGGAAACATCTCCAACACCGGGGGGGAAGTTATATACGATATATACACACAGACAGACAGACAGACAGACGGTGTTGGAGTCAATCTACATCTTCATGAAAACACCAGACAGTCGTTTAAAGTCAGACAGAGATCTGAACATCTGAACATCTGAACATCTGAACATCAGAACATCTGAACATCAGAACATCTGAACATCCGAACATCTGAGGGAAATGATGACAATATAACACTGAGACTGAATAGAGATTTTGGAAGAAACTGTAGTTTCGCCGTCTTTGTTTTCCCCCCTTTAGAGTTTTTTTTGGGGGGTGAAAACCGCCCGAATCGGTCAAATCTGCGTGATATTATCCACTTTCTAACACGTCGCGGTGCGAAGAGGAGAGAGAGAGAGAGAGAGAGAGGGAGAGAGAGAGAGAGAGAGAGAGAGAGAGAG